>MU183488.1:97702-120502 GCA_016904865.1 Pissodes strobi | reverse complement strand
CTTAGGCATTTTTAAATAAATAATTTTTGAAATAAATTTTTGTATTATATTAAGTTTTTTTAAGTAACTGTTGTACATGCCTCCCCAGACCAGTGTCCCATATCGAATCACAGCTTCCACAAAATTTTTGTAGATGGTGTTCAATAGCTTTTCGTTTAGCATTTCTCCAAGAACATAAAATTTATGTAGCGAACTTCTGATTCTAGTAGTAATATAATCAATGTGGAGTCCCCAGTTTAAGTATTTATCAATAACTATTCCTAGGCATTTAGTTTGTGAGACTTCAGAAATTTGACCTTCATCCACGATTATTGTTGAGAAAGAGGGTCTATTGACTTTATGCAATGAAAAGGCTATATAATTGGTCTTGGAAAGGTTTAATGATAGTGTGTATAGAGATAACCATTGTTTAATTATCCTAAAACCATCCGTTACTTTTTGTTGAGTCTCTTGCCAAGTACTTAGGAGTTTTATTTATTCGAGTTCTTTGATATCTATCTGTAAGATAACTTTTTAAGAGATCCAGCGCTGTACCCCTGACCCCATAACTTTCCACAATTTTAAGAAGCTTCTCGTGGGAAATAGTTTCAAATGCTTTTGCTAAATCAATGAAAACTGTGATACTCTTTTTACCCCGATTTCTTACAATCTCTGAGGTCAGAGCCATCATCGCATCGGTGGTATTGCAACCCTCAATTGAACCATATATTGATTTGATGAGAGAACATTGTTAGCAGTCAAAAAATCAACCAATCTTTTCTTGAGACATTTTTCAAATATTTGAGCAAAGTTTGTTATTAAGCTTATTGGCCTATAATTCTTGACACAAGTAGCGGTACCAGATTTTAATATTGGAGTTACGATAGATCTCTTGAAACTACTTGGAACGTTCTCAGTTGCAAAAGTAAGGTTGATAACATGTAAAAGCGGATCAAGCATTTCGTTACAAGTTTGTTTGATAATCTTAGTAGAGGCACCATCGTGTCCAGGTGAACAAATGTTTTTTAGTGAGGATACATGATTGGTAAGTTCCTGCTTGGTTACAGGGCTGATAAATATAATAATTATTTTTATCAGAAATATGCGTTTCCCTATTGGGGCTTATGTGGAATAGCCATGGGCCTTACTTATTTGGGCCAGTAGTTTTAAATATGAATATATTGACATTGTAGGTAGTTCTGATAATAGTTCAAGCCTCAGACAATACTATCACACTACGAAAAAGTAGAAAGTTATTTTATATTTTTTTCGGGTGGCCTAAGTTAGATGGGTCTTAATAGGCGTACGTACCTTATAAGCTATAATTTGACAATAAAATGATTAACTAAAAAATACGTTCCTAAGGGGTCATCAATTTGTGTCAATGGTCCGTAGTCATAAAGTTTACGAGGAAATTAATTCGGCGTACGCTCATGGCCAATAAATGAGGTATGAATCGTATTTGTTCAAAGCTCGTCCAAGAGTATGACGATTATAAAATTTTAATTTAGTAAAAGAGTTTCTATTATTTTTCACCCTATTATCTACGCCACTGCATCTTAAATAGTAGGACATAAAATTATTATGTTACTGATTATTACATCGACGAGATTTTCAATGTTTTTGCTAAAACATAGGATATATTGAAGAACTGGTGAGTAATTTTTCAAAGAATTTCTGTTAACAAATATGTTAAAATTCAAAAATGTTTCGGCATTTAGCACAAAGTACCTAACAACGCCGATGGGGAATTGGGGAATATCTACCTATCTTTTAACAGAACTGGTAAGGGTGTGAAAATTGATAATTGCGGTACAATTGATAACGTAGTACGCTTGAAACTATTTTCATCACTCACTAATTCCCAAAAAAAAAAAATTCTTACCCGCAGGTGAAAAGACATTTAAGATTACTTAAATAAAAGAATGATGTGTGCAGTTCACAGGCGGTAGAAGTGAAACCTTCATAAAACTAAACCAAGCGGTCCCCCACCCAAGTACTAACCACGCTCGACGTTGCTTAACTTGATCGGACGAGAACTGCTTTTTACTCATAACAAACATGTAGCAACTGTAGAACTGTGTTCTATCTCATTCTCTCGCAGGATACATCCCATAGATCTATTTTTACTGTCGCTTTTTTATTTCATCGAGTTTCACACCCGTGCTAAAGAAGTTTCTCTTCAGAAATGCTAAAGCTGAATTTGGTAGAAAATTTTGGGTGCTGCGGTTCATATTTTGCTTACTGACATTCCATCTTGAATCAGTCACATTTTTATATGCTTGCCTTCTCTGTACATTTTATCTAAGACTTGGCAATATCAAAATTACCTGTCATTCGTTCATCAATCTAATAATAAAATTTTCTGAGAAATCACTAATAAAAACTGTTTTACGAAATATGGGCAACAAATTTTGTTATTTAAAAAAGTGGTATTTACTATTTATTCAAATTAAGAAATAAAGAAATAAATGTATTGAAATTAGATCATCATGAAGCTACACGGTGTCGACAATGAATCTTATGCAAATAAACACATCGACACGGTTGCAACATAGTAATATAGGTGCATAATTTTTAATGGGGCTGTAAAAAGCGTTTTATATGGTATGGAAGTAATTGTTTGTGTTATTGAAATAGCGTTGACTTATTATACGATAAACGGCAGTTAAATATTATCTTTAGGATTACTCATTAGGAAATCTGTGCATTTAGGTCGGTGTTTGTAGGACCGAAATAATATACAGAATCTGTGTCAGTTGGACTAGGCAGTTATCGATTTATTGCCTTAAAACAAATTGGGATAGTAGAACGTCGATTGCTATTCGCGAGGGAATTAGGGTAATACTTTAGGTACCGTCAAGTCTATTTGTTGTTTTGTTTTATTCAGTAGTTCGTATTTTTATATTTTTTTACTATGATAAGGAAGTTTAATTTGCATATTTAAAGATCCTTTACAGGCGTAGCCGACTATATCACAATCGGCCTCTCCTATTGGTCGATCCATCTCATATTACAATATGTCATCTTGATACAATCGATTTCTCGCAAGAACTCTCGTGACTGAGAGGTTTAGGTAGTTGGGTCTCACCTGGACGGCACGGGTCCGAACCCCGTTGCTTTTTTTTATTATTTTTTTTTAGGATTATGTTTCTGAACAGGTTTTTTCTTGATTTTGGGTATGTCTTGGGCTAGATTGGGATAGCACCTGGTTAGTTCCCATTTCTTGAGCCCCCGTTGCGAGCAAAGCGAGCGGAGGGCCATGCGGATTGACCAATAGGAGAAGCCGATTTTGATATAATCGGTTGCGCCTGTAAATGATCTTAAAATGCATATCTTGAGCATCTATACAGAGTGTTTGAAAAATGCAAGGCAATATATTGTCATAACTAGCGACTATCTGAATGTTTAGTGCTACCATATTATACAACTATGCTTGCCGCCTCTGTCGAGAATAATACTGAAGCCGGCCGACGCTTTCGGATTATTCCCGAGACATATTCTACTGGATATAAATAGCGCGCAGAACGCGTGTAGTTTTTAGTTAATCATTGAGTGTCGAATCTGTTAATTGTAAAGTTAGAAGAATAGTTTAGTGTGCTTAATTATACAGGGTGTTATTTAAGCCAAACTTCATTTTGCTAAAATTCGGCAGTAGTATTTACCGTAGCTAGGAGCTTATTTAGCCATGATTAGATTAATTAAGTTCAGTGGCGTCTCGGAAATCAATCTTCTGGATATTTTTGATAATGTAAATAATGTAAGCCACTCACTTTTTAAAAAATTCTATATATTTTTCAAATTTAGCAACTAAAAATACAACTTTCCTCTCCCTTGTGTTATCTTTGTATCTTGCTTAGTTTTAGAGAAAAAAAATTAAAATCACTTTTTTGTGATATAGTCTAGGGACAGGTAATAGCGGTTTTTATTTTTTTCCCAAAAAGTAAGCAAGATACAAAAATAATTCAAGGGACAACAAAGTTGTATTTTTAGTTCCTTAATCCGAAATAAATACCAAATTTGAAAAAAAAAGTCAGTGGCGTACACTACCGTTTTTTTCTTAAACTTGATCACCCTGCATTTTGAAAACAATACATCCTTTTATAAGCTTTTCGTCCTAAAATCACTCAAAGAGTCACCTCATGAAGTTTGACCACGTACTTAAATGACACCCTTTATATAGTGATAAAGAATAAAGAGAGTATTATTTTAAAATAGTAAAAGTTGTGCTTTTGTGATTTGTCAGTACCCACAGGAAAATTGTAACACTTGGTATCAGAAGTATGCTTGTGAAGGGACGGGACTTGTGAAGTGTTCTTCGAGGATAGAAGCGGATACAAGTAGGTCAACAAGGCCGTCTGTGAACGTTTTACAACATTCTATTTTGAAATAAACAGTGTCCAGAACATTCTATGATCAATACAAGGCAACAAACGGCAGATGGAGCAAATATATAAAATGTTGGCCGATTTCTTGAAAAATCTAAATGCTAATAGGCGAAGGGATCGGGAAGAGGATGAACCTGAAAGGCAACAGGATCGGCTTCAGAAAATTTTGCAAGACTAAGAAGATAAAAGGCAAACAAAACATGATCCGCTTCAGAAATTTTGACAAGACCGAGAAGATAAAAGGCAAACAGAACAGGACCGGCTTTCAAGATCAAGAAGATAAAAGGCAAGCGGATCGGGAAGAAGATGAACGTAAAAAGCATGCAGAACAGAAATGGCTTCAGAGAATGTTTCAAGTTCAAGAAGATAAAAGATCGGCTTCAAAAATGGATGCTGGATGTCGTTGTAGGCGAGCAAGGAAAATTACAGAAAATACTGGACGGACAAAATGGAAAGTTTGAAAGAGAAGATGGAAATGTACAAAAAGAAGTTGAAATGCACAAAAAGAAGTAGAAGACGTACAGAAACAAACGAAGAATCTACAAGCTGAAATTACCAGAGTAAAAAACCAAAGTCAGAATATCAAACCTCTAACGTATGACGGTCACACATCCTGGACAATGTACAGAATACAATTTGAAGCCGCTGCTATTGCCAACGGTTCGAATAACGAAGAAATGGCTACATCACTAGTGGTAGCGCTTCGTGGATCTGCCCTGGAACTACTACAGCTCATTCCCAACAGCCAACAGGGGAAATATGACCTACTGGTAGCTACCCTGGAGAGACGTTTTGGAAACCAACACAGAAGACAACTGTATCAGGAACAAGAAAAGTCCCGACATCAGAAACCTGGGTGAAAACATGCAAGAGTTTGAGGCAGACGCTAGACGTCTTATTAAATTGGCATGCCCGAGAGCAACAGAAGAATTTCAAGAGGAACTTGCTAACCAATATTTCGTGAATGGTATCAGAGATTCAGAAATTCAAAAGATGCTACATCTAGCTAAATTTGATAACAGCAGTGAAGCTCTAGGTAGATGTTTTGAAATCGAGGCGTAACATATCTATGCCCAAAGCATAGCCTAAAGACGAGAATAGCCGCGACACTCGGCTCGTTTAGTGGGGTACGGAATCAAATTTTCTCCCTGAAGCTCACTGAAGCGAGCACACTACGCAGTGGGAACTCGATGCCAATCATACGCGCTTACCTGGGCCGGAGTGCAATAAATTTTCATAGGAATTAAAATTGAAAAAGATTTGATGCTTGGGTAAATAGACTATCGTTATGTGTATATATTGTTTTGTTTTTATGTTATATAAATAAGTTAATGTTTACGTGTTAAAATGGGAAAAGGACGGCAGAGTTGTGCAGCTAGTTAGTTTGTTTATTTAAACTTAAATTTGATCATAAGGTATCGGAATCGGTTCAAATGACTAAAATAAATTGGAACTAACTGAAACTAACCGAAAGTTAATTGAACGACTAACCAAAGCTAGCCAAAAGTAACCACAAGCACCAAAACAGTCTAAAACGTATGGGAACAGATTAAAAATGTTAAAGTAAATTAAAACTAACCCAAATTAACCGAATATTGGCAAGTAACCAAAGACATTAAAATTGGTTATAACGTATTGGAACCGGTTCCAATGACTAAAATAAATTAAAACTAACTGAAATTAACCGAAAGTTGATTGAACGAAAGTAAGTTGAAACTAACCGAATTTAGAGGACTAACTAAAATTAACCAAACACATTTAAATTAATTATAACGTATCGGAACCGGTTCAAATGACTAAAATAAATTGGAACTAAGTGAAAGTTACCGAAAGTTGACTGAATGACTAACCCAAAGTAAGTAAAAGCACCAAAACGCTCTAATACGTATCGGAACAGATTAAAAATATTTAAGTAAGTTAAAACTAACCCAAATTAGCCGAATTTTGGTGACTAACCGAAAGTAATCAAAAACTTTAAAATTGGTTATAACGTATCGGAATCGGTTCAAATGATTAAATTAAATTAAAACTAACTGAAATTAACCGAAAGTCGATTGAACGACTAACCAAAAGCACCAAAAGGGTTAAAACGTATCGTAACAGATTAAAAATATTAAAGTAAGTTGAAACTAACCCAAATTAACCGAATTTTGGCGACTAACCTAAATTAATTAAAAACATTTAAATTGGTTATAACGTATCGGAACCGGTTCAATTGACTAAAATAAATTAAAACTAACTGAAACTAACCGATAGTCGATTGAACGACTAACCAAAACTAACCAAAAGCACCAAAAAATGCTAAAACGTATCGTAAACAGATTAAAAATATTAAAGTAAGTTGAAACTAACCAAAATTAACCGAATTTTGACGACTAACTTGAATTAATTAAAAACATTTAAATTGGTTATATCGTATCGGAACCGGTTCAAATAACTAAAATAAATTGGAACTAATTGAAAGTAACCAAAACATGATTGAAAGACTAACCAAAACAAACCAAAAGTAACTAAAAGTACCAAAACGAGCTAAAACGTATCGGAATAGTTTAAAAATATTGAAGTAAGTTAAAACTAACCCAGATTAATTCAATTTTGGCGACTATCCTAAACACTAAAATTGGTAATAACGTATCGGAACCGAAAATAATCGAAAGTTGATTGAACGACCCAATTTTGGCGACTAATCAAAACTAACCAAAAACATTAAAATTGGTTATTCGGAACCGATTCAAATGATTAAAATAAATTAAAACTAAACGAAAGCTGATTGAACTAACCCAAACTAGCCAAAAGCATCAAAACGGACTAAAACGTATCGGAATAGGTTACAAAATTTAAAGAGCCCAAAAATAATCGAAAATTAATAATATGGAAACATTCATAAAATATATATGTATACACATTTAATAGAAATAACATGTTTCTAATTTTTTAATTAATCTTACAACCATTTCATCATTTAGCCATGTTGATTTTAGTTTGACAATACTTTTGAATCATATTTCAATATAAAAGGTCTCAAAAGAGCGGGACATATTTTCCGATTTTCGAATTCTTCTAAAAATTCTAGATATATTTCATGTAGCATGTTGAATAGCATTCCTTACATTTAAATGCAACTGTTTTCAAACAGTAACTTTGAAATTGTTGTAACTTTAAACCCCTGTAGAATTTGAATGGGTTTAACTTAGAGCGAAACGATTTGCATCTTCTTATCTTAGTTATTTAGTATCTATCTAGAGATACCAAATTTTCGGTTTGGTGGGGAGTATTTTCCAGGTTGTGATTATGTGGAAGATAAGAGAGTGCAAAACATTTCGTTTGGCAATAAACAGTTCGGATTCTACAATAAAGGTGTAAGTCTCAAAAACATTGTTTTTGCTGGTTGTTTTTCGTAAAAGTCGATCGTGATCCAGATATATTCATTATTTCAGATTTGATCAGCACCTTGATAAAATTTTGATTCGCTGTAACTTTTTTGTTTTTAAAGATGTCAAGGTAAACAAAAAAGCAAAATGTAGGGTTGGTAGCCAAGTTTTTTTCTAGGTTACATATAAAACAAAACACTAACAATTTTCGGACCTAAAAGTCTACTCTATATTCTTTAAATGGAACACCCTGTATATTACTCTATTTTTGGACTCTCTAGTAAAATCTAAACACATGTCGTGTATAATATCCTATACCTATCTTTAGCTGTTTACGAAATATTGACAGTTGAAAGTCGGGCATTTTGATATTTTGACAGGCTTTAAAATCTAAACCGCACGAGATCAAAGAAAACGGTTTGCACATCTCTATCTTAGGTTTTCATAAGCTATCGAATGACAGTGACTTTGAATTTAACCGGAGGTTTAAAAAGTTCCGGTTAATTTTATCCGCGGGTTAAATTCAAAGTTACTGTCATCCGATAGCACATGAAAACATAAGACAGGAACCCAAACCGCTTTCTTTGCTCTCGTGCGGTTTAGATTTTAAAGCCTATCAAAATGTCAAAATGCCCGACTGTCAACTGTCAATATTTCGTAAACACCTAAAGATAGGTATAGGATATTATACACGAAATGTGTAAAGATTTCTCTAGAGAGTCCAAAAATGTAGTAATATACAGGGTGTTCTATTTAAAAAAATATAGAGTAGGCTGATATGTCAGAAAATCGTTAAAAAGCCACTTTTGTTTTATATGTACCTTAGAAAAAAACTTGGCTACCAACCCTATTTGTTTACCTTGATATCTTTAAAAACAAAAAAGTTACAGCGAAACAAAATGTTATCAAGATAAATTGGACGCACGGTACATGTTGCACCGATTTAGCGTAACAGTGCACTTCATGCATAAACTAGTTCGTGAACTATAGCCAGATCAAAAATTTACGAAAGAGTAAAAGAGAACAACTAGATAAATCAAAATTTTCAACATTATTATTGCAGATCTTCACAAGTTCGTCTAAAACCGTAACTACTTGTGCAATATAATCTCTCATATAAAAATACTTTTGTTGTGTATAGATCTTGTTGATATTTGAAGATTATCTTGCAGATTATATTCTATTATAGTTATATTCATTTCAGCTTATTTCAATTTATTATATGTGTGTTATAACGTTAAAAAATAAATAATTTTCTACATAAATGAGTTGTTTTATCGATCGTAATATATCAAAATAATATGTAACTCAATTATATTTTTCTTTAGGTAATTGGCTTTTCTTTCAAGAATGCTGTACTAAGCAAGTAATCTACATTCGCCATTCTTAATCTCATTTCAAAAGACATTTTTAAATATTTCTTTCAGGTGTAATATTTAAATAAATATCCGGCTTTCTTTATGCAGTTTTTTGGATCAAAAAATTGGTTATTCTCTACTCGAAGTAAGCAGTATTTTATAAATCATATATTTTGCAGTGAAAGTTTATATAAAATAATAGGGGAGAGTAACAATTTTAGTATATAAAGTCCAAAAAATTTGAGTACGGCCAAGAATTTTCTTTGGTACGGCTCACTTCACTAAAGATAGCCGTGGGGTTGACGGCAAGTCAGATTTATTTATTTCCTCCCCACTAGATAGTGATTAAGTTGGTCCTCGCTTGTCAAAGGTGTCGCTTAAGTGTCGCAGCTATATTCTTCTTTAGGCTATGCCCAAAGTCAGGGCCGTATCCATCTAGGAAGAAAAGCCGAAGAACAACTGCGCATTAACTGAGATGGACGAATTTTTGAAGAAATTAACCGAAGTTCTTCAGATCACGGGGATATTCCGGGAGCCACTAGAAAATAGGCCACGTAACCGAAATATTTCAAATCAGTGCTATAGATGTAGCAGGACTGGGCATTTCAAAATATACTGTCGAGTACAACTACGGTGTAGATCTTCATCCCGAGACGCTAGGAGCTTAAAGTCAAATCAGGAAAAGTTCAAAAAAGCCATTAAAATTACTATGGACACTGATGCGGAGGTATCTTTGGTAAGATCCAACAGAGTAAATAGAATAGAGGTCCTACCCATATCGAAAAATGTAGTTTTATGTACGGTTACCGGTGAAACGGTTAAAGTACTTGGAGAAATGGATATTGAAATTTAACTTGGAAGAATTAAATTACACCACACAGTGATAGTAGCCGGCATAGACGCCGAATTTGTTTTGGGTTGGACCTCATTGGTCAACATGGATTCGCTTTAACCACCTGAAATTTGGTACCGAACAGTTTATCCTTACTAAAGCAGAAGACGCACCGACTAAAGTAGTGGCGGCATTTACAGGGTATCCAATTTTCGTTGTCATTGCGGGGTATCTTCATTATTTTGACAGATAGAGAGATGCGGTTTTCGCAAACTTGCTATAATTAAAATTTTCCTAATCCTCTTCGTTTTCGAGATACAGGGTGAAATTGAAAATTTGCTCTTTTAGGGCATGCCTTGTATCTCAGCTGCCCGATAACTTATCAAAAAGTAATAGATCTTTCTACGTATAATTCAGTGGCGTGCTTGAATTTTTTTATAGAGCTACCGTTTTTGACATACGACCCAAACTTATGATTTTTTAAACGAATCACCCTGAATTACGAAATTGTGTGAAAAATGTGTGGGAGAAAATCACAATCATTTTGAGCAGTTCTTTTAATTTTTCTTGTTATGTTTGTTGTTATGTTGTTATTATATTTGTTATAAAAATTATAATTTTAAAATACAAGCCAAGGCCAAATACAAAATTAACACATGAAATTAACCATTTTTTTAATTTTTAACATTTCCGAAAATAGAAAGTATAAACTATTATATATAATTTTGATGGTAAAAATTAATGCAATCGAATGCGTTTTTATCTCTTTGATAAGTTATCAGGCAGCTAAGATACGAGGCATGCCCTAAAAGTGCAAATTTTCAATATCACCCTGTAGCTCGAAAACGAAGAGGGCTAGGAAAATTTTTAGTATGGCATTTTTCCTTTCTCGAAAAAGTAGTCTAGGTTTGCGAAAACCGCATCTCTCTATCTGTCAAAATAATGGAGATACGCCGCAATGACAACGAAAATTGGACACCCTGTACTGTCAGAATAAGCGAAAATACTTAGCAGATAATTTTTGGGAAATTGGAGAAGGATATTGGAGGTAGCATTGGACTTATCTAGCACCAGGATTTGCCTTGCAAACATCTTGTAGGTAAAGCGCTAGTCAAAACAGACGGCCAAATACCGATAAGGATATCAAATATTTCATCTAATTCCATCAAAATCAATAAAGGAGATGTAAACAATATCATTTACGGTAGTCCTAGAAGATTTACAGAAGTTCTGGCATTATCGGTCTTCCGAAAAACTAAAGAAAGCTACACAATTTATCAAAGAGCAGAGCACAGCCTTTAACAGGAAAAATAGCAATACGGTAAGAACGAACATCATAAGACATAAAAGCGACACTGGAAGTGCTTACCCCATACGGCAGCATCCTCGGAGGTTATCAGTGATGAAACTGATCAGGATGATCAGGTTTAAGAGGGAGGCAATGTCACGGCTATAGATAGACCATCTGAATGTTTTTGTGCTACCCTATACAACTAAGCTTGCCGCGTCTACCGAGATGTATTCTACTGGATATAAATAGCGCGCAGAACGCGTGCAGCTTTTAGTTACTCATTGAGTGTCGCATTATAAAGATCTATTAGTTGTAAAGTTATAAGAGTAGTTTAGTGTGTTTAATTGGATACAGTGATAAAGAATAAAGAGAGTATTATTTTAAAATAGTAAAATTTGTGCTTTTGTCAGAACCCCCAGAAAAATCGTAACAATATTCTTATCTCATAATTGAGAAAAATGCACACAGGCACACATTACTCCTAAAAATCTAACATTGCAAACTACAAATCGGGCTTTCGCAGGCTTTTTGGTTTGTTCTTTCAAACTGTATTATTTGATTTAACGTATCATAAATTTCGCCATTTCGAGATTTGACAGGTACGCCACTTGATATTTTATTACTGGAAAATAGAATAATCTGGAGCAACCAAACTCGTACATTAAAAAGAACATACAAAAAAATGCATCGGTCCGATTGAAAATGTCGAATTTGTGATTTTTTTTATTTTCAATTTGAAAAATCTATTTCAAGTCAGATTCGCAAACCTCGTGATCTCTGCTATAAAAAGTCCTATCACAATTCCCGTGCGAGATGAGGAAATACGAGAATATCTAGCTTAAGTTGACATATGCAAAAAAATTCTGAGGTTTTCAATATTTCGGTAATTTTCGAATTCTGATAACTCCGCTTTTGATACTTTGTAGGAAATTTTATGGAATACGTCATATAATATTTTGACATGACGCTTAGTTAAAATATACGGATTTATACATTTAATGGCCTTAAATCTCATTTAAAACGACTTGAAGATGGGAAAATGGGCCCGCATCGGAGAATAATCTCGTAATTTTTCAAGGGATAAGCGGTGATTTCTGCTAATTTTATGGGAGATTTCGAGGTAAAATTTTACTTTAAATATCGAAGTTGTGGCAAGTAATTTCAAAATATAAAACGCAAAAAAATACTTGTATTTGATAATATGAATCTCGAATTGTTGAAGTTTTCAGTTCTGTCATACATAAGCACACACCGCTTTTTTACCAAAATAAGTCACCATCTGCATCGATTTTTTAAATCATAGGCTGAGACCAATATCAATGCACTGGGCTAGCCCAAAAAATCTGGTATGTTCTTGTGCATATACACGATATTTCAAGACAATCTAATTAATTTTAAGGCTTCCATTCATCGACCAATACTAAAAATTCTACTTTCACGATTTACTTACGAACGTTTTGAAATCGTATCGAAAATAGCCACTAAGAAAAACTGAAAACCGTGTTGAAGAATTAGTCATTTCGATTTTTCAAAATGGTGCTTTCATGCACCTAATTAATTAAAGCGCTCTATTAATATCCACTTACCTTTCTAATAAGCTTCTTGGCAAGTGATTCAAAGATTTGGCGGCACTGTCGAATTGCGATCGGGGTTTAATTCGAATTTGGCTGAAATAAAACGAAGTTCAATAGAATTTGTTAACGTAATCGAAACGGACAGTTTCGAAAAATATTAAAATTTTGTGTGCAAATAAATGTTGCGGATACTTTGTTATTCCGATTTTTATATATATTTCTTTTCTTTTAAAACTGTTTTTTACGATTACTAACATTCCTTATAAAGATATCTTATATTAAAAAATCCTCAATTTGAAAATGTATAACTGACTCTAAGAATTTATATAGGGTGTCTTAATGAAGATTGGCATATCAAACTAACTTGTATTATTTCATTCATGTTTCTTGGAGCCATCCGGTTTTCCCATCAACTATTCGTGAGATATATTTTTTAGATTTTTAGTAGTCGGTTAAAACTTATCCTTAAGTGAACCTCCGTTTTTTAGTTGACGGTAAGAAAATTAACGTGTTACCGATGTTAGGTTATGTTTTTTGTTTATTTATTTTAATGGATATATTTATAATTATAAAATATTTTAATTTTAAGATGGATGGTGGTATTTTTGCTGGGGTATCAGTATTGGGTTGTTTTTACAAAACCCGTCCAATCAATAGATTTTTTGAAACATATTTTATTTTTATGAAAACGAGAGAAGGGCAGCAGTTCTTTAAATATACAAGAATGTCAGTAGCTTCATTCGATAAACTATTAAAAATGGTTACTCCGCACCTGAAGAAAACGAAGCTTCCAGATGGTATAATTCAGGAGAACATTTGGCAATCACTTTGCAGTAAGTTCGAGTTTCACAAATAAAATGAAATTTTTGTTAATATTTTTAGTTATTTGTCACAAGGATCTTCCATGCAAACGATTGCTTGGAAGCTTCATATGGATCATACTACCGTTCATTGTTGTTTTGAAGGAGACGGCACAAGTAACTTAGGATGTCCTCTCCGAGACCTATCTGAGGCCTCCATGTTCGGAAATCGACTGGTTAAAAATATCCAAAGGATTTAAACATCAATGACATTTCTCAAATTGTATTGACTCTTTGGATGGCAAGCATATCCGACTTCAAGCTCCGGCAAATATTGGCAGTCAGTATTTCAACTATAAGAAAACTTTTGGCATCATATTATTAGCTTGTTGTGATGCGAATTATAATTTTACTTGATTGACATAGCATACGGTAGTGAAAGTGGTGGAGGAGTTTTTACTAATTCTGCTTTTGGCACTATGTTTGACAAAAATCAGTTCTTTGTTTCAGCTCCAAGATGCTTGCCATCTACCAATATTCTTCATCCGTTTACTTTAGTAGCAGATGAAGCGTTCCCTTTAAAAGCAAAAGCATATATTATGAGGCCCTATTCATGCAAGGAGGGTGATTGAAAAGGCCTTTAGTATATTGGTGAACCGATGGAGACTTTTAAGAGATGAGGTTTTTGCAGATGTAAATAATATTGATTTATTCGTAAAGGCAATAATTGTGTTTACATAATTATTGCAAAAAAAGAAGCCGAGTTAAATAAAGATCCGTCCTATTGCCCATCTGACTTCTTGAACACCGATGAACACCTAGGGAGATGGAGAGATGGAGTCGATCCATTGAGTTCTGTAGGACGGTTAGCAGCAAATCGTGCGTCTAGAATCATTTACTGGATCAGAGACACATTAAAAGATTATTTTTTTTATCAGAAGCTGGTCGAATTCCTTGGCAAAATAAAGCGCTGAATGATGGAAAATAAACAGCTCGTTATTTATTATCTACTTAATTAACGTTTAGTTATTTGTATATTATCAGATTCAAATTAGCTTTTGTTAGAAATTTAACGAATAATTGCATTTTTTTGGTTTTAATACCACTTACTTAGTTTAAATTAGTATTCATGAAGTGAGACAAATATTTTAATTGTGGAGTTTTGTCACACTGCAAGTAGAATATTGTCACGGCTAGCGACCATCCGAATATTTTTGTACTACCCTATGCAACTAAGCTTGCCGCGTCTACGTTCTGAGTCTCATATGAGTCATCGCTGACCGAGAAAGGTTCCCGATTTCATTTGCCCAAGATTTTAATCGTCAAACATGATTAGGTAATTTTTTAGTTGACGTATCAGGCCTGTTTTGTCGTTTTTTCCTTTAGTCTAGACGCCAGCTATGGTCACGTGTGCAATGAAATGTACCCTCAGTTTGACTTCTGAGTCTTCTTATAATCCCATCTAAGAACCAAACGTGGGTGGTCACATGATCGAAGTCACGTGACTTTGGCCGCCATCTTGAATTTATTGTTAATATTAGCCTATTTTTATAACGACCATATCTCGGTTAATTTTCGACCAATTTTAATTTTCTTTTATTCGATGGGGGGGGGGGGGCTTTTTAATATTTATTTTTTAGACATTCAGACATTCTTTTACCAAATTCTTATATTTTTGTACTTAAATCTAAAAATTAGAATTTTTGTAAAATTTCATTGTTATGAAAGCTGTATTAAAACTGAGATTAAAATTCTTATATTTTATTGTGCCAAGGGAAAATCTACAATTTCTCTACAACTTTTTGTCATACCCAGTACACAGATTAATCTTAAAATTTTATTGTTCATACTGAAGACCTATAATTCGACTTTAGTTTTAGATTTTTGGGGCATTGAAGTAGAGGATATTCATTAACTGAACTCTTCAAATATGAGTTAACATCAACCTCATTGTTCCTAACCAGAGAAGGAATGTTGGCGAAACCTGACAAATCCCAATTGGTTCACTATTTCGAAGCTAAATTAAAGTCGACAAAGGTAACCGAGGTACCTCAGTCTGAACAGAAAGCGTCCTGTAATAGATTTCATTGCTTTTGCCAGAAAAGTTCCAGTTAACGCAATGAAGATTCAAACATTCGGTGATCTTGCAAACGTTACCTAGAAAAGTATCATTATGAAAGGCTTAGGCGATCTAAAAAATCTGCTGTGGGCTGTGGGAGTATGGTGCATCAAAGCCTCAAACTCCCCTTCCCGTAGATGTTTAAATCTATTGGGCTTCTAAAAATAAAGCTTGCCTAGAATCATTTTTTGCAAATTGGCTTGTCGAACACAATACCATTCATCATAGCTACTGTGCTGCAAAACGTGTTTGTCACGTTTTGAAAAAAGGAATAGTTACAGAGGAACTATAAAGAGGCAGACGACCGCATGTTGTTTCATATTTATCACATTATAACTACTTGTAAACCTCGTCAAATTCTTATATGTTCCACAGACACTGATGTTTTTAGTAATTCACTTTACGATTTTTATACTTCATGGGAAACTGTCGGCCTTGACGAGCTTTGGATGACATTTGGAGTAGGGAGAACCCTCTACATCGTCTTGCTGATACAAGCATTTGCTCACCTGGTATTTTGTTGAATTTGCCAGCCATTCATTCCTTGACAGGTTGTGATACCAGCAGCAAAATATCAACATTAAAATATGCAGAAACCTGTGCTGAAGAATTGTTGTTCGATTTTGGAAAAGAACCCATAAGTGAAGAAATGATCATCAGAGCAGAGCAATTTTTGGTTAAGTGTCTTGGTGGATCCCATACTTCTTCCATGGATTCTCTTCGGCACAGTCATTATCATCAAAATAAAATTAGTCAATATTATTGCATCATATCAATATCGATATTGATCAATATATTGTTCGTCTTAGTGGTATATTGAAACAATAATATTGATGGAGAAAGTATTGAAGAAAATTAAAACGGTGTAATTCTTATTGAAGGCCCATCAATATATTGAGGCCGCGTCAATAAGTATTTTCACGTGTGAAGGTTTTTTTAATTAATGGCAAAACCAATGCAACCAGCTGCTGAGACAGTTGCTCATCCATCCGCAAAAAATTGTGGTAGTAGTCAGACTCAGTAATCAGTCGTCGCGTCGGAGTAGTTCCCCATATCCATGACTCGGCCGGTCTCTAACCAGCATTTTATCCACACTTTTCTTTGTCTCCTTTTTTTCTTCTTCTTAAGTGTCACGGTTAGCGCAATTATCGTTATTTCACCCATCCTTGTTGGAAGCACGATCGTAACTAAAATTATTGATCAATGTTATTGAGCCATGTGAGGGGATACCCAATTTTACCACATATTGCGTCAATAATATTGCTTCAATAATATTGACCGCTTAAGGCGAGCCTAATGCAAAAATATCATGGTTTCGTAAAATATGAACTAAACATAAAAAACTCATTAAAAAGATCTTTCCATCGCTAAAGAGAAAATTAAAATCAGTCTAAAATTAACTGAGACATGGTATTTTTAAAAATAGGCTAATATTAACAATAAATTCAAGATGGCGGCCAAAATCACGTAACTTCGATCATGTGCCCACCCACGTTTGGTTCTCCGATGGGTATATAAAAACGCTCTAAAGTCAAACCGAGGGTACATTTCATGCACACGTGACCATAGCTGGTGGCTATACAAATTGACCTTTCCGAGGAATTTTTCAAAAACTTACTTTAAATACTCAATAAGACATCTGTTTCGATTTCATGGAGCCACCCTGTATAATCCTCAGTATATTAATGGACTCCAAATAGTTTTTAAGAATGTAGGTTTAAAATTAGTATACCAAATTCAGTTTAACGTTAAGAGATTATTGAGTGGTCCAAAGGCCAAATTGAAACATCGAAAAAAGGTGGAATTTATGAAATTGGATGCAAGAATTGTAACTAAAAAAATGTTGGGCAAACTAGAAGATCTATAAAAACGAGATTTAAAGAACACAAAGCTCATTAAAGTATGCTAGAACAGAGAAATAAGGTGTTGTCTAGAGATAGAGGGCCTATTCCGTATAGTCTATTGTATTGGTTGATCGAGCGTGACGTGGATGTATTTTATTTTAAAAATGCTCTAGAATCTGAGGTAATGTTAAAAATAGCTAATTTTCTGTGATGAGACTAAATCCAGGCATAATCGGGACTTTGAAGCACAAATCCCACAAGCGCAATTTTCTGATACTTTAGTATAATAATTTTTGATTGAACTGTATTCAATCAGCGCTATAACAGAAAAATATATTGGATGTATAATTCATTTTTAACAATTTAAAACATTGCACCAAAGATTAATACCAAACTAACCTACCCAGCAACCCTATTCGCTCCAATGGCCAAACTCTAACAATTTTTATTATTCATTTGCCGAAGAACATGATTAGGTCATTTTTAGTAGACGTGTCAGGTCGTTTTTGTCGTTTTTTCCTCAGAAACAAACAAGTTGAGCGTTTTTACGTCATTTTTAGAGGGTTTTTTTGGCAGAAATCTAATAATAATCAACTTGCCTTGCGGGACGCGATATTTCAGTTCTAGTGCACTTGTGAATGCATACGATTTAAAGACCTGTAAGTGGCAAGTATATGGCCCTCCAGGATTGTCCAGGAAAACCTGACTTGTACCTTTCTTGTTTTAATAAACTGCAAATCTGAATTGAAAATAAACGATTTGACAACATAATATGTAATACAAATATACTTTTTCCTTTGTTTTTCGCTTTAAAAACCATTCTTTGACCCAAGTTGAGCTTCCTTTCTTTTTTTTTGCTTAAGACGGCAACCGCCACCACCACTGCTAACAAGTGCTTCCTTTTCATGACGTACTCAAACCGTGTTGATCACAGGACGCACAACGCACAACAAAAAACTGTCAGGACTTTCCGGTCCCGGTCTTCTGCCTCGACGATTTTAACATAACCTAAATAGGGGACTTCCGTTTCGTCCTCGGTCGAGAGTGCACGTGTCGGGTATCGGCCATTTTGTTCCAGCTGCATATACATATATGTTAGTTTTGGGAATTCATGGTGAACGTTCAGGGACCGGGTAGTTTTCTCCCCGAATAAGATACGGACGTCCAGCCGGGGGTTTGAGCCCCGTGCATGCTAGAGATTTTTATGTTTCTGAACGTCCAGCCGGTGGTGTTCGAACCTTAAAACAAGCCGTGCATGTATATGTCTGAGCCCCCAGGAGTACATACTCGACATACTGAGGGCTCTAAAAATAGTATCTCTATCCATCAAGGTGTAACCAATGTAGAAGGGTCGCTCTACCTCTTGCTAAGCCTGGATAGGGGTCGGTACTGGCTGAATTTTCTCACGAAAAAGGCCATCAGAGAGTTTACTACTACTACTACTACGATAACCTAAATAGGCATATTCAAGATTTAAGTGATTGTTCTCACGCTGTTTGTCGTTTCAAAATTTCATTCTAGAGGGATTTCATTGTGGTAATTTAGTGTACACAGTCGTGGTAATTAGTGTAAAATCTAAGGGAAATGAGTGGTAATTACCAATAATTCCAGGTAATTAGTGGTAATTTGTTGGTAATTTTTGGTATTTTAAGGAAATTTTGGGGTAATAAGTCGTAGTTTTGTAATATTAAAATTATGCTATGCCTTCGAATTTGCATTGTTTTAGAGGAAGCAACAGAGTTTTAACTAAACTATTTAACTAAGCTTTAACTAAACTATGTTTCTCGATCCTTATTCGTATCTGTTAAAAGAAAAACAGCAATCATTTTCCTAGGAGTATTTCTATTGCCTGAGAAGTGGCAACTTTGCAATAGTTTAACATCAATAACATCATCAATAAACCGTTGCAGCGGCCAGTCGTTTTTCCTGCAGATTTTAAAGCTTTTAAGGCCTCATTTATACTTACTACCAAACTTATATATTTTGACGGCGTTTAACCCGTACCGGAGTCGTCGTAATTTAGAAAAAAAATATTTTGCATTTTTCTTGTAAATGTGAAAAAACCACGCAAATATCTCAACTATTATGAAACCCCTCCTAACTTGGAATAAAAAGTTTCTTATAAAATTTTTCGACCAACGTTAAATAACGGAGAAATTTTGAAAAAGGAGAAATTTTTAAAAAATAATTTATTTACCACCCTGTATATGTTTTTGAAAAATTTTATTTTTATGATGGTAATATGTAAATGAATCCGTTTAACCGTTTCCAAGATTAAAACAAACGATTTTTTTTTAATTTATAAAAAATTATAAAAAAAAGTTATAATCGGCTGTAATTCGAAAACCCTATAAGAGCTAGACCTAAACGGTAAATGGCAAAAAGATGGCCTTCTTGGGGTACTTTAACGTCCCGTGATTTTTATATTTTCTCAATTTTCTCGGTAACGGAAAGATATCTTAAATCGGTTTACGTCAGTATCTGCGGGAGAATTTCGTAAATGGATGATCTTTTTCTTTTCGAATAATTTAGGAAAGTTTTTGGTGTGCAGAGTTCGAGAAGATATATTTGGAAAAAGGATGATTTTTTTAAATATAATTTTTTTAACACCCTATATATGATTTTGAAAATTTTATTTTCATGATGGTAACATGCAAATGTACTCCCGTAACCATTTCCGATCTTAAAACAAAAAAAAATCAAAAAATTTTTCGAAAAATTAAAATTTTGTAGGTGGATGATCTTTTTCGTTTCGAGTACCTACTTGAGAAGGGGGTTCCCGAGTTTGATTTTTGCATCCAGAAGGTCGTACGATTTTTCTGTACCGAAATACATATTTGGAAAAAAGGAGAATTTTTTGAAAAATATTCTTTTACCACTCTGGATACGTTTTCGAAAATTTTATTTCTATGATGCTAATATATAAATGGATCTCTAGCCGATTCCAAGATAAAAAACGAAAACATTTTTTTCAAAAAAAAATTTCGTAAAATTAAAATTTCGTAGGTGGATGATCTTTTTCGTTACCTACTTCAGGAGGTGGTTTTTGGAAGTGCCGAGTTCAATATTTGCATAGAGAAGGTCGTACGACTTTTCTGTGCAGAAATCTTTGGAAAAAGGATAATTTTTTTCAATATATTTTTTTAACCAGCCTTTATACCTATGATTTTTAAGATTTTATTTTTATGATGGTAACATGTAAAAAATGGAACCCTTTAACTGTTTCCGAGATAAAAACGGTAATATTAAAAAAATCTAAAAATTAAACTTTTGTAGAAGGATGATCTTTTTTGTTTCGAATACCTACTTTAGAATTTTTGGGTGTGTCGAGTTAGATTTTTGCATCGAGAAGGTCGTACGCTTATACCTACGTAGCAACATGCTATTTAGTTTTAAATCAAGTGCATAATTGGAAACTAACTTTAATTCGTGTTATTTAGTGGAAAGTTCAGTGGTAATTTAAGTGGAAATTAGTGGTAATTTAAGTGGCATTTATTAGTAATTTCTGAGGTAATTAGGGGTAAGAGAGGAAACAAGTGGTCATTTGGAGGTAATTACTGGTAATGTGTGGTAATTTCTGTGAAAAGTGGTATTTCATTGTACACAAATTCACTACTTAATTCCCCGTCGATTTCATCTATATAGAAAAACTGTAAATTTAATATAGATGTGTGGAGTATGAATTAAATGGTATTTATATATTTTTTATAGTAATAACATTGTATTGTGTACTGTGCCTAGTAATTACTAATAGGGTGCATAATAGAAAATAAGGTAAGGCACATAACTTATTAATCGTATCATTTGAAAAGTAAACGTTTAAAATTAAATTTCGTATTTTTTTATTTTTTGGTATATATTAATATAATTTTTATACTTTTGTTTAGTATCAACATTTATTTAAAATGTCACACTTGGTTATCCATAGTTAATATTTGTTGAATAGAACAATTTTTTATTTCTGTTACCTATTTTTACTCTTTGCCTTCATGACAATAAACAAATTTTTGTTGCTAAATATTTTATATTCTTGAATAGGTTTATGAGGGCCTTCCAAAAATATTTGCCCCGTGACCTCATGACTTCTAGCTACCCCACTGGGTGCTGGGTGGTGCAAAAAAGTGTATAAAAATAGAAAATATTCGGTTTGCGAAGACAAATTTTGTTAAAAATATGTGTTATTTTCATAAATATTCCAGTGGTGTAACAAGGTTAGGGGAAAAAGGGTCTGCTGTCCCATTGCATTTGATTATTTTTTTATCATTCTACTAATATTTCACATCCCCCGCCGGTGACCTTCCGCTCGCGTCGCGTCGGGGGCGCAACCAAGCAAAACTAGCCCAAGGCATGCCCAAATTTAAAAAAAATAACTGATTTTACAAAATCAGAGGATCCACCATATTTTAGTCGAGTTTCGACACAAATTTCTGGCACCACTGTACAAAACCTCTAGAAATATAGGCAATATATACCCAAAAATCAATTAATTTTTTTATCATTTTGGGCATGTCTTGGGTGTTTTGTTTGGTTGCGCCTCCCGAGCGAACAAACCTTGTTACGCCACTGGAATATTTATAAAAATAACACATTTTTAACAAAATTCGTCTTTGCAAACCGAATATTTACTATTTTTATACACTGTTTTACCCCACCAGGCACCCCTACTCCTAATCTCTCCGATGTGCCGCAAGACATTTGATTACTGTTTTGGCCAATAATGTCTAAAAATGAAGTAAAACACTCAATCTGTCTAGTTTTGAGAAAAAAAAAGAGAAAAAATCTGCCTGTCGATGACGCGTCAACTAAAAAATTATCCATGATTTATAAGACCGTTTTCTTATTACATATCTACATAACAATTTTCCAAAAAATGCAAAACCCGATATTCGAAACAATAACCTTTAGGGGTTTGAAAAATTAAAAATTTTATTTTCTACTACCTACTTTCTTTCTTTGCATTTTTAATAAATGTTTCGCTCTGATTTCAAACATCCATTCAGCATTTTTCCGAAAATCAAAAAATACGCCAGTATATTAATTTATATAATCAGAGGTGTTTCTAAGCAAATTTCGAAAAGTCGGCGCGCTATTAATGTTATATAAAACTGTTAAAATTATTATTTTTACTTAATGATTTGATATTCACAAACCTGGTTTATGGAACTAAAAACTTTTTAAAAATTTAATCACACACTTGCGAAAAAAAATATCGTCTATATCGTCATTTGCCGGCAAAATACGAGC
>MU183488.1:75037-90046 GCA_016904865.1 Pissodes strobi | reverse complement strand
TCGTTACATAATAAAAACTTAACAATAACTGAAACTTATTGAGCAATAATACAATTTGTTTATACTTACCAAAGTGATTATTACATATAAAAATAATATATTATGAAGACATGTTTATTTTTTAATAATAAATAAATATCTGTTATTTATTAAAAAGAAAATAATTATATTAAATAAAATTATTATAACTGCCAAATAGCCTGCATTTACAAAAAATACATCTAAGTTTTAAAGAAGCAAACGCTTAATAACTAGTACTAATATTTTGGTGTTAAAAAAACCATATTTGTTTCCAACCGTGGAAACAAATTTTGCACTAACTTTGAACAAATATTTAATAAGCCATATTTAAACTAGAAATTTGTTAATAGTTAAGGGTTCTAGTTTATAGTAAATAAACTGTTCTTTCGGTGTAAAGACTGATACCATAAACAGAACACAACACTACACAAACTAATTTAAAATTTTACCAACGTCACTAACCTCATTCCATTTCAGTATTATCCTACTGGAATATTATTTAAATATATATTTTTCATTTTTGAAAAATGGTTAATTTAGGTTATATGTTAAACAGCATTTTCTTTCCACAACTGCATTGACGTGGACATCGAACATTACCTATACGACAAGAAGGTTCACTCTCCGCGGCTGCACGTCAACGGTGTGCCTCCTTCCCCGCGCGAAAACTAACAGGATATTGGCAGGCGACCTTGGACACGGCGCGGCGCACTGGTCGAATTTCTAGGAAAGCTGACCATGATAAGGTGTACCAGAAATGAAATATAGAAGTTATTAAGTATTACACGTCTAAAATATCGTGTTTTAGACAAAGATGCTTTATTGTTGAATTTTTGGATCATCTATATTTATATATAGGGTGTATCAATTATTACTAACGATAAAAATCATGTATAAAAATCATTTGTATGTTCTTAAACCGTTTTAAAAAATGATTTTGAAAATTAAGGGCTCCTTCGTTGTAAAAAGGGGTTTTAAATTTTTAATTTGATGATCCAAATTTTGCTTTTTTTGTAACGGTTAATTCAGGAGTCTCATGAGCAGAATGAATGTTAATTGGACGACAGAAACGCGTTGATGAGGGCCTGCGATTTTGCCATATATGTATTTCAGAGATCGCTATTTTTTAAAATTGATCTATAATAGTTACCAAACTAGTAAAAAATATGGAAGCATCAGTGCAGCTGTTGTTCAAAAACACTTGCTTATATTTTAACTGTCCAGAGGTACCATCAAAGCCATATTTACAAATTAAAACTAAATTTTAAATTTTATCTGCTGATTCAGCCAAAGTATTTATTACCTCTTTTTGTAATAACATTAGTGTTGCACCAACACAGCTTCAGTTTCACTTACTACAATATTATGAGATTAGGGGTGAGCAAAATATCTGATTATTCGGTTAACTTTTAATCGATTATATCGATTAAGCGAATATATCGATTGTTCGAGAATAATTGATTATTACAATTAATCGAACATCGATTATTACTTTTAATAATCGCCCAGCCCTAATTGAGATAATATTTTTGGCCTCCAATACTTTGTCGTACGAAGGATATAAGTTGCAATTGTATACTGATGCTTCAGCAAATTAGCTTATACAATAATTATTAGAGCTAATACTTCATCAGCATTTAACTCTAAATGTAAATTATTTTGATTGTTTTTGTTTTCAAAAATTTTGGCTTACTAATAGTTTTGAGAACTTTAGATTCGAATAAGTTACCACATGATCTGTAGTTCATTTAAGCGGCATAAGTTAGCTCCTGTGATGGTGTTGAAATTTCTCGGAGTGGGTTTTTTTCCGTCTTTTCGACCGCTCACTACATTCACTGAAGGCTACTGTTTTGCAAGATATTTCATCCATGTATCCTCACAGGAAACTTTTTGACTTCGTCGGTGCAGCTTTTTGAAGAAATATCTTAATTTAAATTGTTGAACGTAAATAAATCTGTTGATTCTTCAATTATTGGTAGCAGATAGTGAAGAAGCTCAAAGTTAAAAAAAACAAGTCTGCTAGTACTCGAGACACTGATGTGTAAACATATCCTATAACTACGTTGGGGTTTGGAACCTTCGGCAACATGCATTAAAACAGAGTTTTATCCACAATACCGAAACAGAATTTTTGCACTCGACGCGCGTTTCGCTAACCATGTTAGCATCATCAGAAGATGATTAAAACTAAAATTAAAATCTACCTAACTCTCTTTTATACTACTGTTTGCTTAATCAAGCGGAACTAAAAAGAACCAATCCTGGAATCTCGCTAGTCACGCTTGATCAACCAATACAATGGACTATACGGAATAGACCCTCTATCTCTATTTAAACTATTCTTATATTTAATAATTTCCATACTTTCATATGCGTCTAATAATCTCATATCAGTTATATTATGAATTAATTTTAAATTTTTAATTTTTATTCTATGATTATTATCAAAAGCATGCTCGGCAACACTTGATTTTTCTGTTCTACCATACTTTATAAATGAGCTATGTGTTCTTCGAATCTCGTTTGTATAGATCTTCTAGTTTGCCCAACATATTTTTGGTTACAATCCATACATCCAATTTCATATATTCCAATTCCACTTCTTTCTAATATTTCAATTTTGTCCTTTGGACCAACTAATAATTTCTTAATCTTAAACTGAGTCTGGTATACTAATTTTAAACCTACTTCCTTAAAACTTTTTGGAATCCTGGAATCGAAACATATTTTGTATTTTCATCCTGATTAACGAAACAAGTGGAATCACGAATGGTCTTTCTAAACAAATGCCTATTAATTAGCTTATTTATTAAGTTAGTATTAAAACCATTAACTTTCGCTATATTCCTAATTGTTTCCTTTTCATTATTAAATCTTTCTCTGCTAAGAGGAAAGTTAACCAAACGGTGTACTAAACAATGAAAGCTGGCCATTTTATGTTGGTCGCAGTGGAAGGAGTCATTAGGAATATATCGGTTAGTGGCAGTATTTTTTCTGTAAATATCAAATTCTAGTGTGTTAATATCGTTTCTAATCACTAAAGTATCCAAAAATGGTAGCTGGCCATTGTTCTCGACTTCATAAGTAAATTTAATGGTGGGGAAACGGTTGTTTAGTTTAGTTACAAAATCTTCAATATTAGCGGTTTTTGTGTCAAAAATCGCGAAAATATCGTCCACATATCTGTACCACACCCTTGGAAAATATTCGAACTCCTGGCTGATTTCTTTTTCAAATTTGCTCATGAAAAGATTAGCTAAGAATGGCGATAAACAGTTGCCCATTGCTGTGCCTTCAAGTTGTTGGTAATAGTTATTTTTATATTGAAAATAATTTTGATCCATGCAAAGTTTGGTTAAATTTAAATATTCTTGTTTGATTTCGTTATCAAAACTATTCATCTCAAGTAATTCACCAAGGTATTGCAAGGTCTGTGGGATTGGTACACTAGGGAACAATGAGCTAACATCAAACGAGATTAAAATTTCACCTTCATTAAGAATCGTATCTTTAATTTTGATTATGAAATCTAAGGAATTTAGAACTCCTGAATTTATAGGTAAATTTTCAAACTGGTTTGCTAGCCACTTGGATATATTACAAGTTGGCGATCCTATTGCCGAGACTATGGGACGCATTGCCTTCCCAGGTTTATGAATCTTGGGAAGACAATATAGTTTCGGCATAGTAGGATTACTCACAGATAATTTATATTTAATTTGATCAGAAATAAGGTTGCTAGATTTCTTCAAAGTGTTTTTAATTTGTGTTACCATCTTAGATAATGGATTCCTTGAGATTCTGTTATAAGGCCCGGATTCGATTAAATTATCAACCCGTTGAAAATATTCGCTTTTGTCTAATATAACAACCTTATTACCTTAGTCAGCTTTTAGGTAGAAAACATCTTTCTCCTTCAATCTCTTGATTAAACTTTTTCCTTTTCCAGGTCGAGAGTTAACATTATTATTAATTACATTTAGAGATCTGATTTCTGCATGCTTCTCTAATAAATCCTTTAGTAGAGTCAGGAAGATTTTTTAGAATTTGATATTTACAGAAAAAAATACTGCCACTAACCGATATATTCCTAATGACTCCTTCCACTGCGACAAACATAAAATGGCCAGCTTTCATTTCTTAGTACACCGTTTGGTTAACTTTCCTCTTAGCAGAGAAAGATTTAATAATGAAAAGGAAACAATTAGGAATATAGCGAAAGTTAATGGTTTTAATACTAACTTAATAAATAAGCTAATTAATAGGCATTTGTTTAGAAAGACCATTCGTGATTCCACTTCTTTCATTAATCAGGATGAAAATACAAAATATGTTTCGATACCGTATAATCCTCAGTATACTAGAGGACTTCAAAAAGTTTTTAAGGAAGTAGGTTTAAAATTAGTATACCAGACTCAGTTTAAGATTAAGAAATTATTAGGTGGTACAAAGGACAAAATTGAAATATTAGAAAGAAGTGGAATATATGAAATTGGATGTAGGGATTGTAACCAAAAATATGTTGGGCAAACTAGAAGATCTATACAAACGAGATTTAAAGAACACATAGCTCATTTAAAGTATGGTAGAACAGAAAAATGAAGTGTTGCCGAGCATGCTTTTGATAATAATCATAGAGTAACAATAAAAAAATTAAAATTAATTCATAATATAACTGATAGGAGATTATTAGACGCAGATGAAAGTATGGAAATTATTAAATGTAAGAATAGTTTAAATAGAGATAGAGGGCCTATGCCGTATAGCCATTGTATTGGTTGATCAAGCGTGACTAGCGAGATTCCAGGATTGGTTCTTTTTAGTTCCGCTTGATTAAGCAAACAGTAGTATAAAAGAGAGTTAGGTAGATTTTAATTTTAGTTTTAATCATCTCCTGATGATGCTAACATGGTTAGCGAAACGCGCGTCGAGTGCAAAAATTCTGTTTCGGTATTGTGGATAAAACTATGTTTTAATTAATATCCTATAACGACATCGGTTGTAAAAAAATTGCAACAGCACGTTGTGTTCCCAAGCGGTCACCCATCAACGTACTAACCACGCCCGACGTCGCTTAACTTCAGTGATCGGACGAGAACTGGTATTTTCAACGTGCTATGGCCGTTGCCTATACATTTTCATTTTAGCTTGTTCATAGAATAAAAATTAGGTTTAATAATAAAGTTTTAAATAATTAGAAAATGATACTTTTGACGGTTCGTTTAATTTAAAATATGCTTTTTTATCCTCTAAAATCTGTTTAAAACGATTTTAAATGGCAAAATTGTATAATAATATCGCCCTAGCAGTTAGAATCGGTTTACACATTTCCGTCCCATTTGCCGAGATTTACCCTCATATTGCCGCGTAAGATGTTTACACATCAAAAAAGTGTCGAAACCAGAGGCAAAAGTTGAGAAAAAAAAGGTTTCAAAATAAAATAAACTCAATTCCTAATATCTATTTTACAAGTTTCACTTCAGAGGCACATTTTTTTTTGTTGTTTTTCAGATGATATTGGCGTTATTAATATGAATACGTGTTTTTATTTTTTTCTTCTAATTATTATTATTTTTTTTAATTACTTATTTTGCTTAACAATTTAAGTTACTTTTGAAATTTTTATATTATATAAAAATATTTTCTTTTCTTTTTCGTGCTATGTAGAAAATTAAAAATTTTATTTTCAATAAAAATAAAAAATAGCAAAAAAATAAACAGGTTCATTTATTTTTACCCCAAAATAATTAAAAAAAAATAAAATAAAAAAAAAACATAAAAAAAAATTAAAAACATATTTATATTAATAACGACCATATCTGAAAAAACGAAAAAAAAAATTAAATTCGTATTTAAAAAAAGATAAATATGATGACCCCTTGAAGGCGAAACGTAGGATTCCAAACTAGATACCATCATTGGATAGAGCGGAAAAAGTGACAATGAAAAAGTGCAATTTTGAAATCCGTTTTTAAATAAACTCAGGAAAAAAATAAAACAATTTTTCAGTATTTCGCTTTTTTCCGGATATCTCCGAAAATACTCGAAATTATAAAACATTCTAAACGGCATATTGCTAGGCACCTAAATGCGCAATTTTGCCCTAATTTGACCGACACTGTATCTCTTAAGGTTTTCGAGTTACCCATACCTACATAGACCCGAATTCGAGCCACCCTTTACATTACTCCCTGGAAAGTGCGTTTTCGACCTCGGAGGATTTTCGCCCTTGGCTAATATCTAGTAATAAATAACCTCGTTTTAAAACTTGTACTTTCAATACTTGTTATGTAATATAAATATACTATTTTCTACTACCGTGCGTAAAATACTCCAGGTCGGTATACAAACAAATTAATTTTATTAATTGCTTTAAGCCATAAAGGCGTAGGTAGCTAATTAATTGTATAATTAACCACAAGCTTATTAGTGGACTGTATTAAGATAGGATGGTGGGGGTTTTAGACATACGTTGTGAATTGAAACTAGTTAGTTAGGTTAACTAAGTACGCTTTAATAATGCAGTTGTAACTTGCATTTTATATGATAAATATGTACAGTATTTTCTATCTACTTTCAAGCACTCACTCATTCACACATAAATACTAAATATACAAAAGGTTACTTATTTCTAAATAACGTTTGTCTATCCTTACTTTGAAATTTGAATGTAACAACTTTTATGCTTTAAATACAGGCAACTTTCTTTCTTACAGAGAATACCTTTATTTCCAATGCTCTATTTCACTTTAATATGCCAGGGATCTGACTTTAAATCATTGATTTGAATTGTACATACACATCTAGTACCGCCATTTTTCTTCTTCTCTTCAACTACAAGGGAACAGAGACGCTACGTCGTTTCTGGCTTCGAGGAATTGCGCTAAAACGCCCAAAAGAGGTCTTTGTCCAATCTTGGACAAAGATAACTGAGGTGCTGCACTAGATATTCTCTAATATCTGTGCATACAAACGGAGAAAATGGCCTAAAAGTGTGTGACCTTTTGGCGCGGAAAACGGGAACCAGCAATTTCGCTGTTGCTCAAGAGAACGTTGGAACTACACTCTTAATAGCTAACAAAATGAGAGAAACACTAATTATTTGCCTTAAACAGTGCTAGGACAGGGCTAGTTGTTTTTTGGCGCGAAAATCTAGGAGAGCTGTGACGAGACAGATCCTACGACGTTGAGTGATAGCAAGGCACTAATAATAGTAAAAAAATTGTGTGTGCCTAAGACCACACGATAGAAGTGAAAACTTCGACAAGCGCGGTCATCGATTATCACAATTTCGATCCGAGCCTTCGTTGCAGAGATACGGGCGAATAACGGCTTTCCCCCTAAATCCTCCCTTAAATTAGAGCCCCGTTCACCCCCGTATGGTCTAAGGTAGGCCCCCCCCCCCATGGAGCGCACCTATCATAAAAATTTCGACGTTCTCCCGAAATTAATTATTTAAGTTTTTCCTTCTCTCCCCTCCCCTGGCCAAACGTGGAGGGGTACGGGGTCCCGTTTTCCTCCAGGATCTTCTTTTTACCCCGGCTACATCCCCTGAAAATTTCGGCCCTCTACCTATGCGGGAACATGCCAGTATAAGGAGCGTTTCGTTACATATCCGAGCATGACGCGTGGCGCGTGATGCGTGACGGCTCGGTCTCATTCAACCCCCACAAAAAAAATTTGCAAAACGCGCCTAAAGAAGTTTTCACTTTTGCTTAGCGGGGATATAATATAAGCGTGGGCGATCCCATTTTAACGGAATATTAGCTTATTTCGCTCCACTAAATTCAGTTCAATTACGAATGATTTTCGATGTTTGGGATTTGAATCGCCAGTGACATCTATTCGCGAATGGATATGCCTACAATATGTGGATTTGTTTCACTGTAGCTTACTATATTTAGTAGCGACATCTATTCGCGAATGGGCTTATCTCGTGTGGTTGGTAATTGGGAGCGTAGTACGCTATTTAATACCTACACTTTATGAATTTAATTTACTATAGATTACTATATTTAGAATATATTGGGTATTTCTTTGGTTTGACGCCGCGTGACCTATAGTAGTGGTCACATGATATAAATTATCCAATTAAAACATCGAAAGGCATAATTTGTTGAACGTCTTGAATTGACGAGGTCGTTTTATCTTTGTGGCGACGTTGACGGGTGAGTGCTGGTGCTTAACTAATTCTTTCAATATTAAATACATAATTAAAATTTGTTCATGATTCGTTTAGTCTTATTCGACTTAAACAAGAATTTAGCATTCTTATATTACATTACTATTAATTTAGCTTACATCTTCAATAATCTTAATTTTTGTCGTGACCGTAGGGTAAAGATACCGATTTATTGGTGAATATTTGCGTCTCTCATTAGTCAAATTCATGTAATTTGAAAGAGGTTCAGTCCAAATTTACAGAGAACGTAATTATTTCATCGTTTAGCGGTCACGCACATTATTTTGTGTATTTCTAGTCAAATTGATCAGTATTATTTGGGGAATTTTTGGAGTAAATTCTATATATTCCTGTAAAGGTAGTAAATTGAATTTTCAGTAGAATTTCTTCGAATTTTCCCTCATAGTATTGCTGGTTTTAATATTTTTTCTTTCCAGGCTCATTTAATTAAATTTTCAGTTTATTTGTTACATCAAGCATATAATGATTAGCACTCGCCCTGTCTCGTCTCAACACTGATGTACCGACATTAATTTGCATTTATGAGAGGTTAATCTCACATGTGTAGATTTATCTGTTTTTTTTTTGTATTTTATCTAAATTTCTATCTCGATGTGAGATAGTGATTATCTTATCTATACCTTTAATTAATTGAGGCGTAATTACGCTCAATAATTATCGTTTGCCAAGGGCCAAATAAAAAAAGTAATAGAAATTACTTATTTGGAGTTATAAGACTCGTTTATAGACAGGTTGTACCTCTATTTTTCTATTTGTCATTAAATTCAAGTTATCTTTAATTTAGATTTGCCGAGAGACACTAATTGGAACGCAATTCCATAATTTTCTTTTGAATTTAAATTTCAGTCATTATTTCTTTTGAATTTCATATTGTAAAGTAAAGAAAAGGATATCTTGAGTAACAGAGTAGTTATTTATAATTTTTGCTCAACTTAAAATTATAATTCAAGTTTCTGATTATACCAGCTTTAACCAGTAAATTTTCAAATTGTTGATTACTTCCTCAGTGTCTCTGATGTTCACATGATATTTCCCTGAATTAGCGATATACATTGGTCTAAGACTAGGTTATTATTTTTTTGCATGTATTCAACGTTGGCTGAAGAAAACATCGTGCTTGGCAAGTAACAGGTGTTCGTCCACTTGATGTACCTACAAGGTGTTCCGAGGGACACGATAGATACGTTAGGAACTAAGTAAGTCCTAGACAAGACCAAGAGACGTTAACTTGGGAACAGGCAGAAGCAGGTCCAGTAGAGGTCCCAATACGATCACATGGTTACAGAATAGTTGGACAAGCTAAGTATTAGCCAATCAGAAGATTAACATTAGTGTAAAGACCAATAATATCGCTTTATTCATTTCCTTTTTTATCTTTTTATATGTCACAATTAATTTTAATTCTCATTACTAAGTGAATTTATTCATAAACTTTATTTCAAACAATTTCATATGTTATATTTACCCATCTGATTATATAGATTTCAATTTTTCAAATTTCATCACTCATATTTGTAAATTAATTATAAAATTATATATTGTTGTTTTAAAATTTCTTTGTTTAATTTATCGTAAGATTGAGGTCTGTGAGACACGAATTAAATGAACAAATTTCTGATATCCTTGTCTTTACAGTTATTGATATTTAAGTATTCATATTCGGTTCGCACTGTCTCTAGGAACTCTGGCGCCCAAACAAATTTCAGTTAATAAAAGAGACAATCCGTCCCTAAGGAAAATTAAAAAGAGTTTCATGCATACAAAATGGCGCACAATTTCTTCTTACTTAATTCAATAAATTAACTTTCGCTACAAATTGGCGACTGCTTTCATTACAAATTGACGCCCAACTGTTCAATTTCATCACACCATTATCGCATTTGAGAGGGTAGAAAAAAGCTCCTTCTCTCTTCGACATATTGTTGTCTACACAACAGTGACGGAGACGAGGATATATTAAATTGAAAACGATTACAAACGTTTTCCCTGACGGAGTGACAATAATTAGCTTTATATAATGGGATCGAACATCCAGGTTTGGACTAAGGGGTAATGAAGAATTGACATATGCTGATTTAAATGCACAAATTTCTGTTTACCTGGGGTTAAATAAATATATTCGTGGATTAATTATGGCTCATTCATACTACATACATACAGGGTGTTATCACCAAACTATACGGTGAAAAATGACAAGTTATACACGTGTTGTGTGTTTCCCCAACAACTCCCTTTACGCACTCTCTAAGATGCGTAAAATATACCTTTTTTATGCAATGCGTAAAATAAATTACTTGACGCACTAGTGCGTAAAGTAAATCTGAGGTATTTTTTGACATTTAGTGCAGTGCATAAAATAATTTATTTTACATTACTAGTGCGTAAAGTTATTTTTTTACGCACTAGTGCGTAATCTAATTTAATATTTTTATTTTTTCATATTTTGCGGTAGTAGAAATTTTTTTTTCTACTACCGTGCGTAAAATACTAACTTTACGCACTCTCTAAGATTCGTAAAATAGGCCTTTTTAATGTGCAGTGCGTAAAATAAGTTATTTTACGCACTAGTGCGTAAAGTAAATCTGACATATTTTTGACATCAAAGCGTAAAATAATATATTTTACGCACTAGTGCGTTAAGTAATTTAATATTTTTTGTTTTTTCATATATTTTTCGGTAGTAGAAAAAATTTCGTATGCTACTCATGTGTAAAGTACCTTTTTTTTATTCATGGGATTGTCGCATTATATAAAAAAAATGGTCACTTTACACACTTGTTGCATAAATAACTATTGTATGCTACTACTGTGTAAAATACCCTTTTTTGATTCATGATTGTCGCATGAGCTGTCACGCTTGTTGCATAAATAACTATTAAGCTAATGACATCTGATCACCTGAAATCGGCTGATGGTGTTTTGATATTGACAATTATTATACCCTTTGTGCTTGTACATGCGCATACAGAATCAATTGACAGGCTATAGCCTGTCCTTTTAATTTTTTTTCCTCTATGGCGACGAAGCATTCCGTAATTTTCTTTAGGCGTTTCAACACATTTTTTCCTAGGTAGGTATTGAATGAAACCGTTGATTGACTATGAAACTGAGCTACTATGCGCGTGTGAAGGCGGTATCAACGTCATTTTCCTCGAAAACGGTTGTGAATGAAAATTTGAAATTTAGCATGTTTTTAGGCAGCACATGGGGGCCACCAATGGTTAATTACTATTGGCGATCCGATTTTCCATTTTCGAGTTATTACCTACGTCAAATGTGCGATGTTTCAAAATTTGGCTTTGATACACGATTACTGTCGAAAAAATTAGCTCAGATGGTAGCGCGGTCGTTTAGCATGCAGGAAGTACCGGGACGGATGCCCGGCGCATTCAAGAAACTTTTTTTTTAAGTTTTATTTAGATTTTAATACCGCTTTGCTGATGTTTTCACTTCTGTCGTGTGGTCTTAAGCACACTTTCTTTTTTCGTTTTCGGTTATAATCCAATATTTTAGCTTTCCATAAAATTAATCTAACACCAGTGATAATCCAAATCAATACCGTGTACGCAATTGCACTTCAAAGCTGCAATTATTCCTTATATTATATCTCGAGGCAATGCATAAGTGTCTCGATGGTTAAATTGGTATCATTAATTCACAGGTATAAAAGAAACCGATCCTTCGCATCGAAGACATATTTTTTAGTGAAGGGAAAATCGGATGATTTTTAGAATCGAATATCTTGCATTCGAATACTTTTGAGAATCGAATGATTATTCGAATACAAAGAATCGAATTATTTGGATTAGTCGCGGTATCCCAAATGTTTCAATTAGCGATTCAACCTCTCGAGATTTCGAGCGACTTCGAAGTCTTGTTCTCGAATTCAGATTTACAAATTGTCTGATTCTGGATTGTTTGATCTTGAAGTCTTGATTCTTGATACATTTAAGCATAATAAGAGCAAAATCTTTTACAAATATTAGGGAAAGTATTCACGATTAAAAAATAAAATATTGGTTAAAAGTTGTTTTGTTTAGATATTATGTAAAAGTTTATTAAAGATTTACTAGAATCATCACTTTTTAATAATTTAAATTTGAATTCCCAAAACTCCTTATCTTCTGCATATTGCAAAAATATTTATGTCATACCTGCCGACTACCGCATTTAAAATTAATAATATATTTACTACAGAAGAAAAATATTCAACAATTCAAAAACTACCACAGTAATTAAACTACTCTATTTTATACTTTTTATAGTATAGCGTTTTCGATTATTGTTCACCATAATACAAAACAAAGCCCGCAATTATTTGTTGCTCAGACGGCAGACCAGCATAATCGAACAAGTTATATTATAATCGCATTTGACGCGAATTGTGCCGATTCATATTTCATTTCGATTCAACAAACATTAGAGTAATCGTCTTCGTTGTTAGCGCATTCGAATATTTCTGGTATTCGAATTCTTCGTTGAGAATCGAATGCATTCGAATGCAAGCCAGAATCGAATACTTCGATTATTTGTATTCGAATAGTCCCTTCACTAATATTTTTAAAGGTCACAGGTGGTTTTAATACATTTAATTGACCCACTTTTATTGGGCAGTAATGGGCAGAGTAATGAGGAAAAAATGAAGAATAAAGAAAACGGTGTGTGCTTAAGACCACACAACAGAAGAGAACGGTCCAAAGGGCATCAAAAACTATATACGAAATACATATATTTATCGTTTATATGTAAACAAAAATTAACACATCATACTTAATAGGGTGTGTGATATCTACATAATTTGTATAGAATAATATAAAAATGGAAAATAATCCGAATAATTGCAATATGAAGAAAACATTGATTTCAGGCAAATAAATTTACTTACTTAACCCAAGAACTATAAGCACCGATATGCTGAAGTAGAATTATATCGGGAAATCTTCCATAAAATTGTTAGAAACTGCACGTAATCACCAAAATATATATAGTTTTTAATCTTGACCCATTTTCCAGCTTCAAGCCGCTTCAGAGATTTCATGCAATTAAATTTATAAATCTACATATTGTCACGGCCAAAGACCATCCGAATGTTTTTGGGCTACCCTATAGAACTAGACTTGTCGCGTCTACGTTCTTTCGTATGAGTCATCACAGGCCGAGAAGATTCGGGAGCTTTGGTATTTTCCCAATGCGTGTAGCTCTGGTCGAGAATAATAGAGAAGCCTCGCGCTTCATGCGGAGTATTCCCGAGATATATTTGACTGAATATAAATAGGCGCAGACCGCGTGTAGTTTTAGTTTTTCATTGAGTGTTGAATTGTAGTTATAAGAGTAGTTTAGTGTGTTTAATTGTATATAGTGGTAGAGAATAAAGAGAGTATGAGTTGAAAATAGTAAAAGTTGTAATTTTGTCAGAACCCAGGGGAAAAACGTAACAGTTGGTGTCGGAGGTAGGATTGGAAAGCACGGGATTTGTGAAGCGTTCTTCGAGGAGAGAATAGGGCACAAGTACGTCAACGAGACCGTTTTGATTGGTGGATTCTTGATCATTTTATAACATTCTATGGCCAATACAAGGCAACAAACGGTAAAAATGGAGCAAATAAATAAAATTTTGGGCGAAATCTAAATGCTGAGAGGATGAACGTATATAAAAGGCAAACAGAATAGAACCGTCTCTAGAATATTTTTCCAGATCAAGAAGAAAAAAGGCAAGCAGATCAGGAAGAGGATAAACGTAAAAAGCAAACAACAGGACTGGCTTCAGAAAAATTTTGAAGGTCAAGAAGATAAAAGGCAAGCAGATCAGGAAGAGGATGAACGTAAGAAGAAAGCAGAACAGGACCGGCTTCAGAAAAGATTTTCAAGACCAAGGAGGTAAAAGGCAAATAGAACAGTGTAGAACTCCTTTTATTTATCGAATAAAACTCCAGGTAACTATAGAGTTCTGTATTAATGTCTATAGCAAGGAATATACGAGATAGTAACGCGACATAATGTATACCCTTATAATCTACGTACGCATATCAATGCGTCACTCAGTCTTCTATTCTCTCTCTACTCTACTCTGCCCTGGGTTGGTGTAGGTTCGTACTATAAATATAATGTTACAATAACAATACCAATTCAACAAGGTTGTCTTGCCCTTGTCACCAGCGTCCAATATCTCGTTCATTGCAGTTAAACAATAATATTCGTCAAGACCTCGAAATAGTCGGGTTGCCGTCACGATCTAATTTATGAAATACCGAGTGTTTTTCTGATACACTACAACAGGACCGGCTTCAGAAATGGATGCTGGATATAATTGTAGGCGAGCAGGGAAAATTACAGAAAATATTGGACGAGTAAAATGAGAAATTTCAAAAAGAAGTAAACAATATACAAAAAGAAGTTGGAACTGTACAAAAAGAAGTTGCAAATGTACAAAAAGAGGTTGGAAATGTACAAAAAGAAGTTGGAAATTTACAAAAAGAAGTTGGACATGTACAAGGTTATTCATTATATTTTGACACCCACCTGCAGCCGTAATTACAGGTAATACAAAAAAAACTTGAATTCAAAAGTTGTGTGGTTTTTTATATATTATCTTTTAGAAATGTCAAAAGAAAAAAATTGTCTGTCAAATGTCAAAAAACCGCATAACCTTAATAATTTGAAATGGAACACCCTGTATATTATTGCATATTTGGATTGTGCGAAAAAGTCTAGACATGTTTCATGAATAATGTCCTATACCTATCTCTAACGGTTTTTGAAATATTGACAGTTGAAAATCGACCATT
>MU183488.1:50509-65037 GCA_016904865.1 Pissodes strobi | reverse complement strand
CTACATAATTAGTGTATATGCACCAGATATTAACAAAAGCAAAGAAGAAAAAGACTTATTCTATGAAACACTAGAGGAAGAAGTAAGGAAGATACCAGTAACAGAGAAAACACAGCTTTAAACAGAGCTTTAATATGTATAAATATCCCTAGCTCTACGCTGCTGTTTATATCACCTTCATTACCCCAATCTTACCCAATACACTGGCAAATATGATAGCCATATTTAGTTTCGTTAGTCTCTTGTTTAGTTTCTTGCATATGTCGACTGGTGTTATCCTGGTATGTTTATAGACGACCCGCATTATTCTGTTCGACCTACAAGATGATAAGAATAAGCATTACTAATGTAGCTGCAAATTAATATGTATAAAGGTCTAATTTTCATAAATTTCTCAAAATCAGAATCGATTAATGGTTAGCGCAGGTAAAATGGTTTAAAATTTTAAAATTTGTAAGTACGAGACTATGAAAATGGCTTGTAAAATGCGTAGACCATAAAAATCACATCTATGTGTACTAACATAATATGTCAAATAACGTTATATGAAAATCTAGTGGATTCATCTTTAGGGGAGACCGGGACTGGTTATCACATGAGTTGGATGTCACAACTTTTGAATCTGCAACGACAAGATGCAGTTGCCTGGCGCGTCACATATCAATCCCGCGTCTTCGCAAAGCACGTGTCCATGTGTATTCAGTAAGAAAGTTATCGTGGATGAAAGTAAATTTTCTAGCCATATAACATGTGTTTTCAAAACTACAGTTGATAATTAAAAAAAAAAACTGTTGAATATATTTTGGTCTTTAATGATCTGACTACGATTTAACATAAGTATTGACTTTGATTTGTTGATTTAGTAGCATTATTTATCTTTAAAAATTGATTGTGTAGTGGGACAGGTTGTCTCAAATTAGTGGGGGCCGCTTGTCACATGTGACAACCAGCCCCGCAATAGACCATTAGCTTTCCACATTCGACGTAGGTATATATCATGTGTTTTTATTGTTTTCAGGTTACATAATCATGGTTCGAAATTTCAAAAGGAAGACAGAGAAGGGGAAAGCGCCGGCCGACGTTCTTTTAGAGCTGCTGCTAGGTTAGTGAAATTAAATGGATCCTCAATAAGAAAAGCGGAGGCTGATTTCAACGTAAATTACCCAGGCCCGTCTCTAGCAGGAAGGGCAGCAGGGGCGAGGCCCTGGGGCGGCGGACAGCTAAAGGGTGGCCTTAAAAAAACTAAACTGTCAAGAAATTGTTGCCAGGAGTTTCGTTCCACGATCCGTAATATTACTTAAGTTATCAGGCATACCAGCCTTTTAGGGAACTTTAAAAATCACACTGCCTGGCGAAGAGAAAATATCTAGATCTTGGATTTTGTATTCTATTTCCACAACCAAGGTATTCTGATTCTGTTGCAAAATATTTGGAACCACAGTGGGCACAGCTTTTAGGGATAAGGGAGTTGATGATTGGAAACACTTAAGTGAGAGATTAAACAGTGATAAAAAATCTTTCCAACACAACAAAAATTTTCTGAAGTGGAAAGATTTTGCCAAATCCGCAAATCCCTTAAGACACAAGCACCGTCGACAAACAAGAACAGCGCCTTTACGAAACTGAAAAACAGTACTGGGTATCTGTATTACAGGAAATAGTTTACGTTATACAGTTCTAAACAAAATCTTGCACTTAGAGGATCATCAAGTACATTATACGATCACAATAACGGCAACTTTCTGCAATGCATTGAGATGATTTCTAAATTTGACAAGGTAATGACCGAGCACCTCGGATGCATCCAGAGCAAAAACACTTGAAGCCATTCCCCCACTGGCACTGTTTGGTGCCACTTATCCAGAACGAGATAATTCCACTAATTTCAGCAGAGATCAATAAAGTTATTTTATCTAACATGCGAAGAAATGCGTATTTTTCAAGTATAATGGTAGGTACCCCTGATGTTGCGCAAAAAGATCAATCATTAATCATAATTCGATTTGTTAATGTTATGAATGACTTGAGGGAGATAAAAATAAGAGAACGTTTTGTGACAGCAAAATTGAATGAATTAAATTTCGATATTTATCAAACGCGTGGACAAAGCTATGACAATGCAGCCAATATGAAAGGTAAGAATAAAGGAATACAGCCACAAATTTTGAATATAAATTCTCGAGCTTTCTATGCACTGCACATACTTTAAGCCTTTTGATAAACCATGCTGCTGGATCAACGTTTTAAACAACAAACTTTTCTGATTTAGTCCAAGAACTATATTCTCTCATCCACTAACCGTTGGGATATATGGCAAAGAACTCAAGCTAAAAGCTCTATCAGGTACCAAGTGGTCAAGCAGAACATATGCCCTAAGCCCACGCAAGCACAATCTTGAATACGTGTGCAACGCTTTGGAAGATTGGAGAGATAATACAAGTGCAGATATGTCAATTAGGAATCAAGTAAAAAACATTTTAGAAAAAAATACAAGTTACAAGTTATATGGCGTGAGATACCTGAAAGGATAAACGTAGTAAGTGAGATTTAACACGACCCTGAAGAAAATTTAACCAAGGCCAAAACATATTTAAATTACCTCCTAGAATTTTTACGAAGTAAGAGATGTGATGAAATGTTCAGCGAATATTTAGTTGAAGCAAAAAAAAATGCCAATAGTACTGAAGGGGAAATATAATTTCCCTAATTAAAAGAAAACGTAAGCAACTTAGGCTATGCAGTTGAAGATGAAAATGTGGTCGATCCAACAGAAAATTTTATTTCTATTTGCTAGACGTGTCCATTAATTCAATCAAAGAAAGATTCGATTTGATGAACAATGCGAATGAACTATTTTCATTTTTAAACTACCTATTCGACTTGGAGCTTTATCCGGATGAGTTGTTGATTAAATGCTGCCAAGATCAACAGCTAATTATTCTTACAGATGAGATGGAAGAAATAAAAAAGACATAAATGGTGTCGACTTATTCAATGAAATAAGTAAAAAGACTTTTTCAGAAGCAAAAGCCAGACAATGTATTCACATGTAAATAGATTATAATTGTTTGCAATAATAAGTTCCTGTTCGATTTTAAGTATTTTTTATATAAAATACTTAAATACTTTTAATATTCGTTGCTTTTACGTTATGTTGTTCAATTACTGGTCACTGGTCTGAACTAAAATGTATGTATTCTCTATTCGCAAACCGGACACAACTAGTTTAGCAAGAGCCAGTAGTTTCAATAGAACAAAAATGTCAACGCCTTTTTTGACAATTTAGCTTCAGTTATGGAGAAACATAAATTTGAGGCTCACGAAATCTGGAACATGGCCGAAACTGGGGTTACAACTGTACAAAATCCCGACCGCGTTCTTGCCAGAAGAGGATTCAAACAGGTTGGTTCGATAGTTTCAGCAGAGAGGGGAACTCTCATTACCATACTTGCTATGGTCAGCTATAGGAAATTGCATACCTCCTTTTTTCACTTTTCCACGTGTACATTTTAAACCACATTTCTTAAATTCGGCTCCACCTGGTGCACAAGGTTCAGCAAACCCATCAGAGTCACATTTTTTGGATTTTCTTCAATTTTTTCACCTTCATGTAAAAAGTAGTAGGGAAAGACCTTGCCTACTCCTATTAGATCACTATGGTTCCCATTTGAGCATAGAATGACTAAATTTCGCCACAACAAATGATATTGTCAAGCTTTCTTTTCACCCTCACTGTTCACACAAACTTCAACCTCTGGGCCCTTTTAAGAAATATGTTAATATTTCCTGCCATGCATGGGTTTTGGATAATCCCGGCAAGACCATGACTATATACGCTATACCTTCAGTGGTCTCCATTGCTTACCCCCTCGCATTTACTCCTAAAAATATCCAGTCTGGGTTTCGGGTGTCAGGTGTGTTTCCTTACAACAAAGATATTTTTAGGCAGCTACGTCACTGATAGGCCGGATTCGGGCATCTTGAACGAAGAAGAAACCGGACCAGATCCGGGAATCTTACCCAAAAAAGAAGCTAGGTCAGATCCAGCCATCTTGAGCGAAGAAGAAACTCTAAGCCTGATAAATATTAACACGCAGGAATCAAACAATATTATTCAAGAAAGCAAAACAACTGCGAAAACAACAATTACAAAATCAGTTCCTTTGCTGAATAAAACGCAAGATTCTACGTTAGATTCTGGTATTCGAGACACCAGAAGGGATATTCAAATGGTTTAGCAAGGCAGCATACTAGAAGAATAGTAACTGCAGACAGCCTGAGACCTTATCCAAAGACATCGGCAAGAAAAACGAATCGATTTTGCCGTCGTAAACGAGAGAGTGCAATATTTACTAATACTCAAGTGAAAGACCAATTAGAGGAAGAGAAAAATAAACGCTTGAACAAGAAAAACAGGAACAGGGAAACAGTGAAAAAGAGCGCTTTTGATTTAGAAAAAAATGAGATGAAACCGAAAAAAATTGAAAAACCCAAGGCCTGTTCGGATAGTGAAACTGATGAAGAATATTTTTGTTTAATTTGTATTGAACCATTTTCCAATAGCGCATCAAATGAAGAGTGAGATTGTAAGAAATCACTTACTTTCTTCTCCTAAACTTGGTTTTGAATAAAAATATTTTGTAATAATATATATTTTTAAAAGCATAATGTTATAACTTATCTATCATCTAAAATACGCGTGACAACCAACCCCAAGTAATGTGACATCCAGCTCAAGCAAGGGGCAAGTTGTCACATTTGTTTCTGTTTTTTGAAAAATTCAAATTTGATATTGTGAATTTATTTACAGCCTTATAGATTTTATAGTGTTTCCAAAGCATGAACCATATTAGTTATGCACCAAATAATGTACACATAACGTTTCAGCTTCAATTAAAAAAAAAATTACTGAAAATTATGACAACTGGGCCCGGTCTCCCTTACTAAGTCCAGATATTCGCCGATACTAGAACTTTAGGAATTTGAAAAAAAAATTTTACAAAATCAATTTCCTTTTTAGCAAATTTCCGATAGTATGCTCAATTTAAAAACGAACTTTCAACTCACCATTTATCGCCGAATGTCTCTCGGCGCTGTCTTGATCTAAGAAAGAAAAAAATCCAATTTAGTTGTGTGATATTGTATAGCCTATGTCGTAAATCGACTAGATGTTTTCAAGACAATTACCATTTTTATCCACAGCCATTATAGTAGGTATATGCAAACAATATCAAAAACATTCTAGATTTTTTTGTAGCAAACAAGGAAAGGTGGATATTAGGATACATTTAAGCTTAGAAAATGTAATGTTGGGTTTTAAATATTAAACGTAAGATTTTTTAGTTAGCGCCTAATTAATAAACTGCCACTTATATATTTGTCAACTAGCTACCATAGAACCATTATAGTGTTTATTGTATATGCGTTCCTTGTTTGTAATCTTTCCATAGGAGCAACAATTTTATGGGCCTGGTGACTAAATCAGAACTAGTCGTCTCATCTGACAGCTAGTAGTTTCGTTAACATGTCATTCCCCAAAATTACTAAGCGAGAGGCGCTCCCGACTCGTAACAATCGCAGAATTTTTCCATCGTATTCGAAAAAGTATATGGTTTTATAATCATACGTCTTAAACAAAACGAATTGAAAAAAAATACATACCTAACAGGTGAAATTTGGTCATCAGTCTCCTTCTCTTGTACGACTTCCTGCATCGGCTCTTCGGGAACAGGCACTACTTCAACTGGCGCGCTAAAAATGAATAATAATTTACCAGAATAAAAAACGTAAACAGGAAAATTGTATTAAGATTAATTGTATTAAGATTAATTGCAGGACACCGGTACGATAGTGCTTGAACAGTATCATAACATCTAGAGAAGTGCGACAATCCGCTAGTAATATAGAGGGCATGTTATTGCGACAAAATAAGGCCTTTTTGGAAACGTTTACGAACACGATGGCACCTGGTACTTTCACCCGCATGCATGTATCCCCATTATCCGAAAAAAGTAGTAGACAATGGCCAGAGACTACTCAATTGACCTTGATGTCACCATGTCCAAAAGGACCTTACTGTTCTCCCGGAGGTATTTTTAGTGGGGTGAGCTTTACCTAATTAATGCATTATCAGAAGAAATGATCATCAATGACCAGAGGCTGCTGATGAAGTATCAGCACAGGTCAAAGGTTAAAATGGCAGCCACCGTGCCAAAAGGCCTTAAGGGTAGTTTTATGAGATGAGTTATTAGGGGTAGCATTGTAAAGTGTAAAAATAAGTAATTTTGTCGTAATAACCCGCCCTCTATACTACTTACGCTCGCCCGTTAACAGGCGCTGCCCGCAGGACAGGTGCTAGATGAGCTACTAAATACTCTAAACGATGATGACGCGTATGCAAGATGATCTGGCCATTGTGATAACTGGCAAATTCCCAATCATTGTCAGCGGGCTTATGTAGAATGAAGAAATGAAGCCGTCAACATGGTATTTCGTTCAATCCGCACGAGACCGTACTAGTACCATTTACTTATAAGAGAGGGGTGAAACTGGATGCAGTCACTCGTATTTGGCAGAACGCTGGGACTTGGAGCTAGACCTAGCGCGGCACCTAATCATCCCAATGTATTATTTCACTTCACAGGTGAACCTCCGCTCGCTTCGCTCGCGACGGAGCTCAAAGAACACGACCTAACCAAAACTAACCCAAGGCATGCCCAAAACGAAGAGAAAATACTTTTTACAAACAGTTTTTTTGAAGCGACGGGGATTGAACCCCCGACCCGCCGTATCAGAGGTCCAGCATTTAACCACTGATCCACCAGAGCACTTCCAGACAATTCATTGCACCGCAAAAACATCGGTAAACTGAAGGCTAATTAGTTACACTGCTAGATCTAGCTCTAAGTAACGCTGGGTCTCTCCGGATCAGTTAAATACCTAGGATTTGTCATCAACTGCCGACTCACCGGAAAGGATCGCATTAATAGGGCCAGACAAAGAGCTACTGCATGCCTGTGTCCAAGTAGAAGGTCCTATTCAACACCTGCAAGTTTTTGGTAAAAAGATTTTACATCAACCTATAATTATATTGCATTAAACTGGCAATAATATGGCGGCACCTTATAGTCATGTCAACGCAATATTTTGGATTTTTGAAGGATTATTTATTTATTTATTTATTTAGGATTCAACCACGTAAAGAAAACCCAATAGAGCATCCACTTATGTACCAAAATAACTTATAACGATAATAATCTAAAAATACCGAAACAATTATCCAAAGAAAAGAAAAAAGGTTCAAAGTTTAAATATACGAAAAGATCTGAAATTTAAAAATCAACCATACACTTGCTCACATCAATAAAGCGCCCTTCAACAAACCTTTTAGCTTTGCCTGGGAATAAGAAAGAAATCTAGATTCAAATCGGAATAATAGTAATTAGCTAATTTCATCATTCTACACACAGGAGAAAACTGAGAACTATTTGTGTGCCTAAACGGTATATGAAAAGTTATTAATCGAAGTAAATTCGGAGAATTTACTTTATTATTGAAAATTTTATTTAAAAACACCTGTTTTCCAGAGTAAGTAAACCAAAATGAGTTAATATTGGTTGCATTCAGATTCATTTTATAAGACAAACATTTCATAAACTTATTTTGGACTCTTTCTACTCTATCTTTATAAATGAAGTAAATGGTACTCCATATTATGCAAGCAAAGTTCAATTTGCTATAAACAAAAGCATAGTAAAGTGAAAGATATGACTTTGCATTCTTTAAATATTTAGCCTGTTTATTAGTAAAACCTAAGATTTTAAAAGAGTCAACAACCAAGCCATTTATATGCCCTTCAAGGAGAAGTTTGTCGTCAAATATAACACCGGTCTCTCACCTCCTTGACTTTTTTAAGGATGGAGTTATTTAGAACATAATCAAATATGATCGGGAATCTATTCCATGTAAAAGGAATTGAGCAGCATTTATCCATACTGAGAAATAGGCCATTTAACTTGCAGTAATCCTCAAGACGCGTTAAATCATCCTGTATATATACTCGCAATCCAAATTTGACTCTACAGGCTTATAGATTTTCACGTCATCTGCATAAAGTATAAACTTGGAGTGATGGAAACACTGAACAATATAATTTATATAAATTATAAAGAATAAAGGTCCCAAGTGAGATCCCTGAGGGACTCCCGAGGTGACCGAGAATATTTCGGAATTGACTCCACTTATACAAACACCAAACTTTCTATCTTTTAGATACGACTCGTCCCATTTTAGGAGGGTGGCCTCCACACCAACAGACCTTAGTTTATTTATCATTGTTGCATGGTCAATTTTGTCAAACGCTTTACTGAAATCAGTGTAAATAGCGTCAATTTGAATGCGATCATCAAGATTTTCTTTTAAATATTCCGTGTAGACCAGAAGATTACTTTCAATAGACCAGTTTGGAAGGAATCCGTGCTGTTCAAGAATATGTTGGTTTTTAACTAAATTAAAAAAATATGTATAAATGATCTTTTCAAACAGTTTGGCAAATATGCAAATTTTACTAATAAACAAATTTTAATTTAAATTCAATAGCTGGATGAAAACCGTCTTCCATTACGGCAGGAGTGGGGCACCTCATTACATCACTTATATAACTATTGTTACATAAAACAAGATCTAAAACTCTATGATTATTATTTCTTATGTGGTTAAATTGCATAAGTTCTGCAAAAGATAAAGCTTCAATTAGTTCTGCATGTTCAGGATTTATGCTGAAAGGCAACAGACCGAAATCTGAGTCACCTTGTCTCCAGTCAACAGAGAAGCAGTTTATGTTACCACACACAGGGATTGCACCATTCCTCACACGATCAGTTATCCACAGCAATTTAGAAACAAAGCATGAATATGTGGTTCTGTCATTTGGTGGGATGTAAACGTAGCAAACGTGTCCCACATGTCTTCGGCATACTAAGAAACTCTGGAATCGAGACAGCTTCGAGATAGGTCTTGGTCGCTATAACCACCACCATCCATCTTTTTTGAGGCAGACATTTCACGATCCCGCCGAAACACATCATAGTTGGTCAGATCAAAGAGCTCGCAATCCAAAACTCATCCCCTTAACCAAGTCTCGTTTATGCAAACTATATCAAAATTCAGTGCTTGAATACTTAAATTAAACTCCCTAAGTTTGGTTCGCAGACCACGGGTATTTTGGAAATAAATATGAAGATCCATAGATAATAAATAACTTACAGAATGAGTATCACAGCGAGTTCATTTATTGCTGTCGATTCGCCAATTCATTCAAGACTGAAGATCTTTGATCGTTCATCCTTTCGGAGAAAAATATTGCCATTTTTGACCCATACAAATTTATATTGTTTTTCCTTTGCGAATATTCTTGCATCTCTGTAGAGCAATTTTTTTCACTGATTAAATTTTCATTGCCATTAATAGGAGTTCCAATTTGAGCATATATAAATATCGCTTTGGTCAATATGAAGTAAGTTGTTTATTTAAAATTCTTGATATGATGCATTATCTACTACAATTTGAGGACGGATCGCGCAAATTTGATGTCAGTGGACACTTGTTGACTGATGAAAAAATTAAACTTGCACCTGCCAGAATTATGAGCCATTGTACTGTGCCATATCCATTTTTCCTCTCAAGGGTTGTTTTACAGACTAATCTCAGCAAGAATTTGAATCACCTCAATTTAGAAATATCCAAGTTTCATCTAAAATGTATATATATGTTTTTTTAAATCATGACCTTTAATTGTTCATATATTTCTTTAAAAACTGAACACTCTACTCGCATAAAAATCTTTGATTATTTTTTTTTATAGCGAAAATCTAACTTTCTTCTTAATTTTTATAACGATTCAAGTTCAAAACACCACGCTTTGTTAAAGTTTTTTGATAACTGGAAATTACTTTAGTTTTTGATTGGTATAAATGGTAGATCACATTTCAAACTTTAATTTTCAGAGTTTCTCTCAAATCTTTCTTAGCCTTCTTTCGTTTACACTTTTCAGTATTTTTCGGTTTTATATTATGCTATGTTTCATGTGCAATCTTCTGCACAGTTCTTCAAACATTAACGTTCCTGTTTCCTGATATTCTCTAAAGAGAGAAAGTGAAAATTCGCCAGCCAAGATCCACTTTCTCTTTCGAAATAATTTATTAAATTGAGTATCGTGAAAATTGCTTCTTATTATTCAAATATCCCTTTTAAATTATTGTAGAGTTTTAAATTCGCACCACATTTTTTAATTGAATTACGCGCCATAAAGTGAAGACTTATTTATTAACAGTCTGCTCGAAAATAGTGCTGTTTTTCTATCAATCCAGAAGCCCCTAACATCTTCAGATGTGGGGTTGAGGCAGAAATACCATTTGGAGGAAAATTTTTATGAATTAGGTTTTGAAGTTAGAGAAGAAATCGTGTTACATGCCGGGCAATAATCAAAGTTTTATTGGTACATCGCCACCGCAGGTGCCCCCAAGGGATAATATTCTTTTAGTAAGTGTTGAAGAACTGCGGTAAATGCAAATAATAACGTGAGGGCGTCGGAGGTGTTCCTTCAAGATGTTTCAGTTTTGATACCGAAGTTTTCAGCTACCCAGGGCGAAGATATGAATGTTTGGATTAAAACAATTGAGGGCATCATTGATGTATATACCGTACCTGATAATATTTACTCATGTTGGCGGTAGTTAAGAAATTAGACGGTAAAGCTTTACAGTGGTTCCATTCGAGGCCAGAAAATGTAGCTTTGTTTTTTCAAGATTTCAAGACGACTATAATATCAGTATTGAATTATGCAGTTACAGCATGTGAAGCCCGGAAGTGGGGAAGAAATGAAAAATGTGTGGATTATTTCAGCGATAAAGTTATGCTTGGCAACAAATTAAATTTACCAGAAGAAGACATTAATACTTATATGATAGGATTTAATAACCATCCTTTACAAGTACAGGCAAAAATGAGAGAGTTTACTAAGCTGGAAGATGTGTTACGAGTAATGAATTCTCTATCAGATCCAGAAAGAAATCAAGCTGTTCGGACTACTCCTTTAGCGAATCGTTTTAATGCCACTTTGAATAAGAAGCCTAGTTCAATCAGCATCAAATCCGGCGGCACCCATCAAGTGCTTTAATTGCAGTTTAGTTGGGCATACTTCAAGAGAGTGTACAAAACCGAAACGAGAGCCCGGCAGTTGTTTCGAATGTGGGTCAAGGGATCATCAGATACGTGATTTCCCAAGAAAGAAGAATTGTGTGTCAAGAGACAATCAACCTATGATATTGGAACAAGTTACAGAACCTAAGGATCAAACCTTAAAGTCAGCATTCAGGTTAGATGTAGAATTTCCTAATTTAAACAAGTGTGTAGATACAGGGCCGGATTACCCACCAGGCTAACTAGGTTATAGCCTAGGGGCGCCCGGGCAGTGGGGGCGAGGCGGACCCGGCGCGGCGGCGGTCCGGCGAGGTCCGATACCCTAAAATATCTCAATGTCCAAATTTCTCGCCTTGTTAAGGTGATAATATTCTGATTTTACTATAAAACTTTTGTTATATCGATATAGTAGGCAATTAATGCCACAAATACTGTAGAAATCTTTGTCTGCATAACGCTCCGAATTCCGAACGCCAAAAACTTAGTGCTTCGCTTAAAACAAAAAAATAGGTATATCCTTTCAAGGGCGTCGCCAGCCTGTGAGCTCCCCCCCTTATGGCAATCAGAGATTTTGACACTAAAATCAAAGTCGAAAAGATTTTTGAAGTGAAAACTTCTTTGGATGCGCTCAGCACTTTTTTTGTAGGGGTTGAATGCGACTGAGACGTCAGATAACGCTCCTTCTACTGGACAAAACGGTGAATGCGCTTGTTATAACTATTAGTGCCTTGCCCCGCTTGCTACGTTTCCGTAGGGCTGAAATTTTCAGGGGATGTAGCCGGGGTAAAAAGAAGATTCTTGACGAAAACGGGACCCCCCCCCCGTTTGGCCAGGGGAGGAGGAAGGAAAATTGAAATAATTAATTTCGGGAGAACGGGAAGAGGTACGGGGTCGAATTTTTTATGGTAGGTAGGGCCAGCTTAGACCATACGGGGAAAACCGTTTTTTGCCCGTATCTCTGCAACGTAGGCTCGAAACGAAATTCTGACAAACGATGACCCCACTTGTTGAAGTTTTCACTTCTATCGTGTGGTCTTCAACACACACAAAATTTTTCTTAAATGTGTGTTAGGTTACCACAACAGATATCTTCTAGTGCTTAGGATGGGGCAACTGCCCCTCCCTCCCAACGCCCATATATCATTTCAAATCAATCAAATCACTGTAAAGAAAGCTGACAGTGGCACTGAGAGCCGTTGCGTCCACTTTACTTTTATAAAAAAGTAAATGATTTTCCAACAAAAAAATGCCGCACACCGCTAGTTCCTACCCAACCCTCACAAAAAGAGCTAGGCACTCTAGGCAGTCGGGACTTTAGGCACCGAACATAAACGATAGACTAGGACTAGAAGCACCGAACATTAACAAGAGACTAGAAGGTCCACTTTCAGCCTGCACTTTTGATGTAGCGCTTACAAAGGCGAGATTAGACCAGACGAGAGGGTGAATCGTGGAACAAGGCTTGAGCGGTTAACCAACATTTCATCAGGTTCCGCGACGGGGCAAGAAGGGAAATGCTAGGGGCGGGGCTTAGAGTGAACCTTCTAGTCTATTGTTAATGTTTGGTGCTAGAAGGTTCACTCTATGCCCCGCCCCCAGTATTTCCCTCCTTGCCCCGTCGCGGAACCTGATGAAATGCTGGTTAACGGCTCAGGCCTCTTGCCACGTTTCACCCCGTCTGGTCTAAAGTCTGGCATCCAGCGGCGGATCTAGGGACGCGTCGACCTCAGGACAAAAGATATTTATGGGCCCCTACCCCTGGTATATTTTAAAACTAAGTTAAGGCATCGTGGGGCCCTTCTGAAGCTTGGGCCCCAGGGCGGCGCACCGAACTACCCGATGATATGTCCGCCACTGCTGGCATCTCGCCTTTGTAAGCGCTACATCAAAAGTACCGACTGAGAATGGACCTTCTAGTCGCTTGTTAATGTTCGGTGCTTTGGGAATAACTTTACGCTGTTGTCAAATTTATGCAGACAGAATATTTATATTTTTGTGAAAAACCACATGAGAAGCACTTTAAGCCAACAAAAGGTGATAGACCTATCTATTTTAGCCATTGAATCGGAACTGGTCAAAACATTAGACTTTTGTCACATAATTAATGAATTTGATGCAACGAAATATCGAAAAATAAAGTAGTATTTTTTCCAATAAATTTGATTTAATTTTTATTAAGAAACAATTATTAGTGCGGTAAAAGAAAACCATCAAAAACATAAACATGAAGGGGGGGGGGGGGGGGGGGGGGGGGGGGGGGGGGAGGGGGGGGGAAGGGGGAAGGGGGACGATGGAGGGTGGAGGGGGGCGCTGAGGGCCTACTCTAGCCTAGGGCGCCTTGGACCCTTAATCCGGCCCTGTGTAGATAGCATTATTGATTCAGGTAGTCCGATATCTATGATCAAAGAGAATCTTGTGCCACAATCTTGTATCACACCAATTTGGCAAGATAATTATTTTTCAGACATTAATAAATCAATTGTCAAAATTAAAGGTCTATTTACAGATAAGATTATTGTTAATAATTCGAGATACTCAGTTTCATTTGATGTGGTAGACAATAACACAATGTTTATTGATTGTTTATTGGGACGTGACTTTATGTGTAGTTCTAATATTGACAAAATAATATTTGACAAAGACAATGTCCAAATAAAGACTAAAGTATCGCACTCTGAATTTTTAACAAATTAGAATCTTTTAATTGATGATGCTATCACTAACAAACCGACTGACTAATTCAAGTCCTTCTTTAATTCAAAATGTGAATAATCTTTTAGATAACTATTATTTTCAGCAGAAAAACCTTTGCAACCTAAAACATATTTTAAAATGCACATACATTTAACAAAACATGAACTTTTTTCTTGTAATCCCAGGCGGATGTCTTTCACTGAAAAGAATGCATTAGAAAATATTTTGAAAGATCTGTTAGCTCGAGGTGTTATTAGGGAAAGTGATTCTTCTTACTCTTCTCCTGTAATGATGGTGAGAAAGAAACATGGTGAACTCAGAATGTGTTGCGACTATCGTACTTTAAATAAATATGTCATTCGAGATAAATTTCCGTTCCCTCTAACAGATGATCATTTAGATTTGCTCAAAGACAAAAAGTACTTTACGAAGCATGAATTGAGAAATGCTTTCTACCATGTATCGTTAGATGAGGAATCCATAAAATATACCTCTCTACTTGTTTTGGGCAGTATGAATTTCTGAAATCTCCATTTGGATTAAGTACAAGTCCAAATAGTTTTTGCAGGTTTAATAACAAAGTATTTAAACAGTTTCATTATCTTTTTTGATGACCTTTTTATAGCTACTCAAAC
>MU183488.1:0-45509 GCA_016904865.1 Pissodes strobi | reverse complement strand
GAATAATTTCTTGATTGTGCTTTGCCTCTGATAAAACTCGTGATAGAATTGCGTAGTACGCATCTTTATCAGCTTGATTAGAGGCGTCGATGGGTGCATAAGTGCCTATGATTACAGTTTCTAGTCCAAAGATCCTAAGAGTCACAGTCAATATTCTTTCAGATACAGCTTTATAGTTTGTGATTTGTTTGGCTAGCTGTTTACTTAACAGGATCGACACCCCCGCTTGAGCTCGTTTGGATTTTTCTATTCCAGACCAGAAGTGAAGGAAGCTATCGAGGTATTCGCTACCCACCCCCTTCTTTTTAGTCTCCGTGAGCACCACCAAATCCAGGTTGGATCTTGCTATCTCAGATGTTACTTCAAGAGTCTTATTAACAAAGCTGTTGACATTCCATGTTCCTATTCGCATTGTCCTTTTCATAGCCAATTGTCATCGTAATGAAAATCTATCGTGTCTCCGAGGCGTGTTTAAGGTTCTTTGAGCACTTCGATTTTTTTTCCGAGTAACGGGACGCTAGCCCATTGCCCCAACCCCCAACCAGGAGGACCAGTTGCCTTTCTGTTAGGATGCCCAGCCTTAGCCGAGACGCTCCGGTTTTGTGGCGCTGGAGGTTCGCCATCGCCCTCTTCCCGTTAGCTGCATTACAGGCACCCATTGACTGCCATGCATTTCTAGCGGTCCCGCGGTTCTCATGAACCTTCATAGACGTAGGAAGTCGGACTTTGTTGACAGAGCTTTTAAATTCAGTGGACATTTCTCGAGATTTAGTGAGTCTTCCCGCTTCGGCAACGAGAAGATCCCTCGAGATCCTTTACCAACATTCGACCGTAGAGATAATTTACTAGAATTACGATGGGATAAATGTCAATTTATGTTAACTGAAATATATTTTTTGGGTTATAAAATTAATAAACAAGGTATTCACCCTAACGATGACAATATTCAAAGTATTAAAAATGTTCCTCTTTGCACAAATGTAAAGCATGTGCCGTCATTCTTAGGTACCGCCAGTTACTTTAGACCGCTTATTCAAAATTTTTCCTAAATAGCAAAACCTTCGTATGACCTTTTAATGAAAAACGCTGTTTTTCAATTTGGCCCTGAACAACTCGATGCATTTGATACATTAAAATCAATGTTAATTTCCAGACCAGTTTTAGCTATTTATTCCACGCACAGTGAGACAGAATTGCATTGTGATGCAAGCTCATTAGGTTATGGTTCGATACTTTTACAGAAACAGGTTGATGGGAAGTTACACCCTGTGTTTTATTTCAGTAAGAGAACTACTGACCAAGAGTGTAAATATCACAACTATAAGCTGGAGACCCTGTTGGTAGTGTATGCTATTAAACGTTTTCACTCATATTTACAGGGAATCCATTTTAAAATTTTTACCGATTGTGATAGCTTTCGGTTAACTTCTTCGTCAGGTGCCTTGTCCGCCTGGGACGTTAGCAATCATCAGCGCTATCTGGACCTTGTGTACAGCTCAACGAAACAATGTGGTGGTACTCACTCCATACCATTGCCTTAAATTTCTTAGCCAGGATAGCCTTCTTCTACCCGGGCCTCTCGGTCATTCGATCTTCCCTTCTATAATAAGATTCAAAAGTCGATAATTATCATTCCTTAAGATGTGACCAAATTTCTCCAGTTTGCGCTTTTTTAGTGTGAAAAGGATCTCGAGCTGTTTATCGAGGCGCTGAAGTACCTCGGTGTTGCGCACTCTCTCCACCCAGGAAATTCTCAGGATCCTTCTGTACGTCCACATTTTAAAGGCCCCAATTTTTTGCACATCGCATCTGTCAAGGTCCAAGCCTCCATTCCATAGAACAGCATGCTGAACACGTAACAGCGAAGCAATCGGATTCGTAGAGGCAAGCTTAAATCTCTGCTGCAAAGTACAATTGCGCATTCTCGGGAACGCAGCACGAGCTTGCTCCACTCTTGCACGAATCTCCTGCACGCTGTCCCACTTCTCGTTTAACTGACACCCAAGTAATCTAAATGTTTTGACCTGTTCAATTCGTTGACCGTTGATTTCCAGCAGTCCGTCCACGTTGTTTGTCTTGGTAACTGCCAGCCACTTCGTCTTTTTCACGTTTAGGCTTAGGCCGGTCTCCGAGCTTGAAGCCGTCACTCGGTTAACCAGTTCATGCAGTCCTTTCAGGGAGTCGGCTACAAGAACAGTGTCATCCGCATACCTCATATTGTTTATCTTAATCCCATTGACACTGATCCCCTCATCGCACTCGTATAATGCTTCTTGGAATATTCCGTCGGAATACAGGTTGAATAACAGTGGCGATAAGATGCACCCTTGACGGACGCCTCTCAGGATTTTGATCTTGTCGGACGCGCTGTTATCGACTCTTATGTGGGCAGTTTGATTCCAGTAAAGGTTCGCTATAATTCTGAGGTCTCTTTCTTCTAATCCTATTCCTTTGTGAGTATTGATCAGTTTTTCGTGTTTAACTTTATCAAAGGCTTTCTCATAGTCGATGAAACATGCGTAAATGGTCACCGATATGTCCCGGCACCTTTGGATTAGAACCTGTATGCTGATCATCATATATATATTCTTTTGAGTATTATTTTCAGGAAGAGTTTAAGCACATGGCTCATCAAGCTAATAAGACGATAATCGCCGCAGTTCTTGGCTTTCGCTCTTTTGGGAAGCGGGATAAAAGTGGACCTCAGCCAATCAGAGGGTATATTGCCGTTTCGGTATATAAGGTTGAATAGTATTACCAGGATGTCCAGTTAATCTTCGTTCTGCAATATTTTCAGAGTCTCGACATAGACGTCATCAGGGCCACTAGCCTTCCCATTTTTTGAATTTAACAGGGCATACTGAATTGCTGCCTTTGTTATGTCCAAGCCTTGGCCCTGATCAGGGGATTCTACCTGGAGTTCCGGCCGAGTATCCCGAAATAGCTGCTCGATGTAGTTGCACCATTCCTTCAGTTTTTCTGTGGTTTCCAGTATCAGGTTGCCTTGCGCGTTCTACAATGTCGCCGCGTTCCTGCTTCTACAGATACCTGCCGCTTCTTTTATCTTCTTATGCATGTTTAAAGTGTCGTATTTTGCTTCCACTGCTTCTGTTTCTTGGCATTGCTCGGAAAGCCATTTCTCTTTTGCTTCCCTTATCTTGTTTTTAATTATACGGTTTAGCGCTCGGTATTCGTTGTTCATGCCCTTGTGTGTCCGTCTTTTTTCCATCAGTTTAAGAATTTCTTCCGGCATCCATGGTTTTGTCTTGATGTTTTGTTGAGGTTTAAGGATTTTGTTAGTGCACTCTGTGATCGCATTTTTTATATTGGACCATAGTTCCTCAGTCTCCGCTGTCTCCGTCATGGGTATCGCATCCAGTCTGGAATTCAGTTCTCGCTTCATTATATTTAGGTCTTTTAGTTTTGACACATCTGGCTTATTGTGTCTTGATTTTTGTAAACATCTTTTGAGTGTAAGTCTTACTGCTGCAACAACTGGATTAGGGTCGGAGTTTATGACTGCACCTGGGTATGTTTTAGCGGACTTTATGCAGTTCCTGTATCGTTCTTTAATAAGTATGAAATCTATTTGATTGCGAATAATTTTTTCAGGGATTTGGGCGCCAGATGTCCACGTGTAGAGTCTTCTGGTTGGAGGTTTAAAGAAGGTGTTTGATACAATGAAATCTTGTTCTTGGCAGAACTGAACTAGCCGGTCTCCCCTATCGTTTGCTGTTCATAAACCGTATCTACCAGTAATCTCCTCTCGTGGGATACTATGGCATTAAAATCGCCCATGATAACTCGCTAACTTCAGGGTATCCGAAATTTGTTCGTAAAAGTCTTCTATCTTTCCATCCGGTTGGTCACAAGTTGGTGCATAGACCTGGATGATATTGAGTCAAATGGCTGCAAATGGAGTTTTATAAAAAGCACTCTGTCCGACACCGGAACAACCGCCTTTACTGATTTGCTGGTTTCCTTGTCCATTATAACACATACACCACTGTAGTGTTGGTTGTTGTCGTTGTCCGAATAGAATACTTGATGTTCATCTATTTGACATTGTCCCGAGTTTGGCCATCTCATTTCGCTGAACCCCAGTATCTCTATATTGAGTCGTTTCACCTCCTAAATAGCATTATGTATTTTTCCCGCCTGAAACATGCTCCGCACGTTCCATCTAGCCATCTTCCTCATGACTGGCCCAGTGATTCTTAGCACCCTATGGTCATTCAAGGCCTGCCGGGGACTGAGGGCCGTGGCTTCTGGTTTTCCAGTCATGCTGGGAAATTTAATGAGGTGGTTTCCCGTTGCCTTCCTCATCGCAGCCTTACATCCGGTTTGATCGTATGTGATGGCCGCTGGTAACTAACCTTTAGGGCAATCTATGATAGGAATGAAGCAGCTGCTGCCCTGCTTCATGCTAGTTTTGGTCAGACCCGGGTATTTCAATTCCCGGGTGCCACCCATATCTGGCAGGCGTTCCCGTATCCTCCACCTGGGGAGGCTTCCGATGAAGGACTAGCAACCCCACACGGTTTCGGTCAACATTGGCCCAAAAAGAAGTTGTACCCCGTATTATGAGATGGTGCTTACTCCTTCAAGATTATGACTATGACATTGAACATCGACCTAACCCTAAAATGAAACACGTTGATTGTCTTAGCAGATTGCATAATATTCTGATTCTAGAGGATAATAGTTTTGAACAAACTCTCGCTTTGAAACAATAAACTGATGTAGATATTCAGAGAATTAAAACTCTATTAGAGAATTCAGAACATCCATTTTTTGCACTAGTCAATGGTCTTGTATATTAATGGTAAAGTTGTCTTTTATGTTCCTTCAGATATGGTATATAATGTACTTCACACATATCATAACCAAACTGGCCATGTAGGAGTCGATAAAACTTGTGATTTAGTCACCAAAAGTAAAATCTAGGATGTCATATGGATAATTGTCTGAGGTGCATAGAATACATCCCCAAGATAGGAAAAAAAAGAGTGAATGTTACATACTATTATGAAAGGTACCTCTTGAGTGTTTATATTTGGACAATTATGGCCCTTTGAATATAGTAGGCCAGGCTAGAAATAAGCATATTTTCGCTGTAGTGGATGCTTTCACGAAATATATAAAATTTTATCCTTGTAAATCAACTTCTACTGATGAAGTAATAAAGCATTTAAAGTCCTACTTTCAATCATATAGCCGTCCCAAACAAATCATTACAGATCGTGGTTCTTGTTTTATGTCGGAAAGATTTGAGACCTTTTTGAACGACAATAATCTAAAACATATTGTTTGGTCAAATTGAAATTATAAACAAAACAACTATCAGATAAAAGACAAGAAAGTTGGGATAAAGTTTTACCTCATGTAGAATTTTGTTTCAACAACACTGTAAATAGATCTACGAGTTTCACACCTGCTAAACTTATATTTGGTAGAGATCAAATAGGGGAAATCAATGATAATGTAAAATTATATTTAGACAATTTGATAGATATTGAAACCGAGGACATCCAGTTAGTTAGAAATAAGGCTTCAGATAATATTGCAAAGACTCAACTGGAAAATAAATTGGACTTCGATAGGAAACATAAACAAGCTAAACCTTTTAAAGTGGTTGATTATGTTATGGTTTCTAATGTTGAAAATATTGTTGGTGTGAGCAAAAAGTTAATACCTAAGTATCGAGGACCTTGTCATTAAAAAAAGAATATCCCTTATGATGGTGTCCTGGATGCTTGTAGGCTAAAAGCTTATAATAATTAGAATGATTTTGTTTATTTTATTGGACTCGAGAGAAGTGAATATTTGTCACCAGCTTTTGTGATCAGTTTAGTGACGTTTCTTGAGTTTATGTTAATGATTTATTCGCTTATGACTTAAAACTAAGTTTATATCTGCCATGAAATATTGCTGTGATTAGTTAAAGCTTACAGTTTGAGTTTATGCCCGAGCTTATGTTACAATATTTAGTATATCTTATGCTTAATGGTTTAGTCCAAGGTAGTGCTTTGATCGGGTCGATCAAAGTGTCAGGTGGGCCGAGCTGTAGAGTTTTAAATTCGCGCCACAATTTTGAATTGAATTACGCGCCTTAAAGTGAAGACTTCCGGTAGTTCTGGCAGCACTATCGGACCTGCTGGTAAGCGGAAATAGTAGAAAATCGAGGAAAAAAGATTGTGAATATGTGAACACTTATAATTTGTAATCCTTTTAATTTTTATTTAATAATACAGTCTCCTCGAAAATAGTGCTATTTTCTGTCAATCCCGAAGCTCCCAACATTATCAAAACTACAAGACTGATCTCTGTAAACGAAATTTATAGGAACCGGTATTCTGACTGAATACTCATTAACTGTCGACGCATAACATCGGGCTCAGCATTGAACCGAAATGCAAGTTTTGCGGCGAAGTAGATGAAACTACAGTTCGGTCTGTCAGTGTGATATCCTTCAACAGCAAACTACAACACTTAAGAGATGTATATATCGGACCCAAGATTTAACAAGCAATCGGCCAGAGAAAATAATTTCCTTTCTCAACAGGATATGGGTTTCATTCTCGAAATAGTTTATTAATTGAGTATCGTGAAAATTGCTTCCTATTAATCAAATATTCCTTTTAAATTATCAAAACTACAAGACTGATATCTGTAAGCCGAATTTGTAGGAAGCAACTCAGAACCGGTATTCTGACTGAATACTCATTGATTAACTGTCGACGCATAACATTGGGCTCAGTATTGAAATGAAATGCAGGTTTTGCGGTGAAGTAGATGAAACTACAGATAATTCGGTCTGCCAATATGAGATCCTTCAACAGCAAACTACAACACTTGAAAGATGTATATATCGGACCCAAGATTTAGCAGGCTTGGTGGGGCTTTCAGCTAGACTACCAATTGCGGGGGGGGGGGGGGGGGGGGGGGGCACAATGTTCCCTAGTGAGCATGATTCAATAGGGACTCCCCCTCCTAAGCGAATCTAATCTAAAATCAATTTACATAGAACGGGAGTGCCCAATGTGATTACCGAAATGCTCAGCACTAGGTAAATGCTGGAACGTAAATAGATTTCGTTTTAATCATTTGTGCATGCCAATCTCAGAAAAAATATCGGCTACCGTTCGTAATGGAAAATAATCGACCATACTGCTAGGTAATATCAAAATTATGCATGGGAGGGTTGGCAAGCACATCATGCATTCAATAGTATTTATGGTAACAAACTCTTTTAAATTTGCCTTTTATAAGTAAAGTGACACCAGTTTTTTGAACCTGAAGTCATCTTCGCGGTCAATTTGCTTACCTACATATACAGACTATACCGATAAAAATATCATCAAAAATTCATTTGTACGTAATTGAAACATTTCTATAAATTTCCACGATATTTTTCCTGGATTCCCAGATATCGCCTAGTACCCGAGTACTTCCTGTCACTATATTTCAAATAAAATAAAATAGACACAAATAACACACCTAGGAGGAGGCAAAGACTCATCTCTTTCTTTCTCCGATATTGCTTCCTGTATTGGCTGTTCGCCGGCTTTTTCCATCTCCATTACGGCTTCTTGTATTGGCTGTTCAACGTCAATTTTTTCCATCTCCTCTCCAGATTTTTGCATCTGCTTTTCGGCCGGTTGCGTTTTTTCAATTCTCGCTTTGGCACTATCAAATTAAATAATTACAAATAAAAAAATGTCTTAGTGAATGTTTTTTGCCCACTAAGTAGCATTTAATTAAAAGCAGATCGGTTTTGGGAGATCATCACGGCTGACAATGTAAAGATAGATGCGCACGATGTATCGTAGGGCTTACTTATGTAAATAAGGTCAAATGTTGGTACTCCCAGCACCAATCTTAACCGCCACATTCCTGTTCAAATATTAATAACTACGGTTCTGAAATCCTAAATTTGTGGCAGCTTTAATGCAGCCCCATTCTAAGACACTTACGTTTTTCTCCTTTTTGTTGGTGTCATCGAAGGCACCTCCACGCCGTTCGCCGCAGGAGGCATGACTTCAATCACCGTCTCGTCCCTAAAAATTACAAAAACATTAATATATTTTTTGACAACAGAGCAACAGGGATCTACTACATGTCGTGTCTCGTATCGTATTTCGTGTTTGTTGTTTGTGACTTTATAGTAAATTAGTAAATAGTAAGTTCTACTTTACGGTCTGTTTTGACTTTTGGTTTTGGAGCAGGCGTGTTGGCTTAAGTAGGTAAGTGATTCCATTATTCCTCTTTAATTTGTTACAAACAAAAAATGTTCTTTTAGAGGCAGAAAACGTCACAAACACGAGTTCCAAGTGGAAAATCTCAGTACTTGTTCTGCAAAAAGCTTCTAGTCAAATCCGCGGCCAAGTTAAAATACCACATGATTAATGCATGCAGTTATGTCGAGGACAATGTTAAATCTAAACTGATGGCTGAAAGCAATAATGGCTACATAAACAAAGCAAAAAACGCGCAGTTGGAGTTGAAAAATCGAATAGAGGCACAGGTATGTCGGTCACCATCTCCGATTCAAACTCTGATAATGAAACTGCAACTGCTTCTGCTAGTGCGTCATCGTCAATATCGGCATCACAATCAGCGAGTTCACAAACATTGCCACAAGGAAGCAAAGGTTCTGTGGCTGTGTCGAAATCGCAACCCAAACAGGAATCTTTGAAGTTGTATCTAGATGTAGTACCACCTTCGGAGTCTAAAAAGCTGGATGTGTTGGTAACACGAACGTTTTATGCTAACAGATTACCATTCCGCATAATAGAAGAAAGGTATTTTGTAGAAATGGTGAGAGGCCTTCGTTGTGGCTATACTCTGCCTAACAGACGCAAACTGAGTGGGGAGTTTCTCAATATGGAATACGATCGCGTAATGGTTATTTCCAAATTGCAAATTGCTAAGAGCCCTGGTGTGACCCTAGTAACTGACGGGTGGTTAAATATTCGACATGACTCAATCGTAAATTTTGTAATCTGCACACCTCAACCGATATTTTATAAGAGCTTAAATACTGCTAGCAATCGCCACACTGCTGATTATTTGTTTCGTATCAGTACAGAAGTGATAGAAGAAATTTGCTCTTTGAAATTTACTGCAATATTCAGCGACAATGCTAGCAACATGAAGGCGATGTGGAGAATAGCGAGATCAGAATATCCACACATTTTCTGCTATGGATGTAGCGCACATGCCCTTAACCTCCTCACTCAGGATTTGTGTAACAATCTTGACAAATCCCAAAAGTTATGTTTAGAGCTTTGGTTTAATACTAGGTGCAGGCTCCCAACTCCCCTACACCCGCGCCAAAATTCAGGATATGTATTTATGTATAACACATTTATTATACTACTGAAAAAAAAATTATTACACATAAATACTTATACTGAACTATTCGACACCTTGTCTTAATTATTATTATTTAAAATATTAAAAAGATCGATAAAAAATATACTTTAGCAGCTAAAATGTATGTATGTTATGCAGTTTCAAATTTGATTTACCTAACGTCGAGCCTAACATAGTGTTTAAGTGAGTGTTTAGGTATAAAAAACAATATATATTATAGAACACACCATGAAAATACATTAAACTTTTAAAGAAATACGTCCCAAATGAAATATATGTTTAGTTATAAAAAATACTTTTGCAGGCATTTGGCCTACATCTAAAAGCAGTGCTACAAATATCTCATGATCATTTAGCAAACCAAAACAACAGGTGTTTCCGAAATATATAGTTTTACGTATTAAAAATACTCCTAACAATATAAATTGTATACCTAAATATACAACGAAATATTAGGAACAACTTTCACACACTCAAAAGCAAAAAGACTTCCGAATTTACAAAAATGCAACAAGATAACACTAAATGCCGATTTAAGAAGCCATTTGCAACCGGCAGAATCGCAAACTGATTCGTTTGTTTTCTGCGCTGTTGCCGGTTGTATAAGAAAATTGCAGTAGAATTTCGATAGATTGGCGCGTATGATTTTAAATATGTAGGTATGTAAAAGCAAGGTGTCTGTGTATATTTTTATAGATATAGATACATAATATGAATAATATATCTAATACATAATGTTCGTATGTTTGTATTTAGAGAGATGGTTAGTAATAATGCACGAAATTTAAAACGTAGGTACTTATTTACTTGTTCCCATTATTTTAGGAAAGCGTACGAACAGGGTAGTAGTATTAGATATTTAAATAAATAAATTACGAAATACCACATTATAGAAAGAGGAAAGAACACCTTATGGAAATATGTTTTTTAAAATATAGGAGAAATTGTAATGTAAGAGATACATTCTTTATATACGAGCATCCTAATATTCGCTAATATCGTAGTAGTCAGGCAACGTTGCTTGCACTCAAACTCAAACAATGCTTTATTGTCAATATAAACATAGAAGCTGTAGACAAAGCCAAAACATTATACAAGTTATAAAACTAGACACTAAGTTACAGTAAAACTAGCATAAAATGCAAAACATAAAAAATACTTAAATGCTGATCATTATAAAATTCACTTAAATTATAGTAAGCTTTACCAGCGAGATATTTATTCGTCTTTATACGTAGGCATTTTTCAGTTTTAAGTTTTCTTGCTCCTAGTGGAAGATTATTAAATATTTTTTTACCTCCATATACAATAGAGCAACGGACAAGTTCAGAGTGAGGAATGGGTAGCCTCAGCAGGTAATTTTGTCGAGTATTATACTGGATACCAATTAATTCATGTTTGTATTTTCTAAAAATCAAAGAAACTGCTTCCAGAATAAAAAGACAACACATTGTTAAAATTTTATGGCTTTGGAAGAGAGGGCGACATGAGTCACGAGGCTTGGCTCCACACAGACATCTAATAGTCCTTTTCTGGAGTACAAATAGTAAATTAAAGCGGCAATACGAGCTCGAACCCCAAAGCCCAAAAGCAAATTCCATATCGAAGGTAGGACTCGATAATCGCAAAGTATTCGCATCTGGCGAATAGCCAGATGAAACTTTCTTGCTCACGTTTGCAATATGGACTTCAAATTTAAAGGATTTGTCTATTGAAACACCCAAAAACTTACTGAAGGGTGGCATGGTGACAGGTTCATTGTTCAAATATATATATCATTGGTCTCACATTTAGAATTAAGGATATTTGTTTTAGAAAGATTAAATGTCAAAAAATTTACGTCACACCAGTCTTTTATTCTCAACAAAACCATCCTTATATATGCCTCCATTAGAGCCATAGCTTAGTCATGCCAGAGGATGGTAATATCATCTGCAAATAGTGTAAATCTGCCGGGTATCTGCAGTTGTGGGAGATCGTTCACGTAAATGAGGAAAACCAGAGGACCAAGGACCGAACCCTGCGGCACACCCATAATTAAATTAAGTTCCTCAAAGGTACTACCATTAAATTTAAAAGCCTGAACGCGATCCGAAAGATAAGAACGAAACCACTCAAGGGCAGCTCCCCTAAAACCATATAGCCCCAGTTTCATCAGCAGCACCCAATGGCTCACGCAGTCAAAAGCCTTTGACAAGTCACAGAACACTTCTGATTCAACCCCACCAGCGTTGAGACTGTTGTAAAGGTGTTCTAGAAAGCTAAAGATGGCATCCTCCGTACTCATAGACTCACGAAAGCCAAACTGGTGAAAGCTCAATAGGCCAAGCCCATTCAAAAATGAAACCATCCTAACCTTAACGAACCGTTCCACAATCTTGGCCAAATAGGCAGTAATGCTACGGTTTTAAAACTAGAAGGACAGTTGTGTTCACCCCCCTTGTAAAAAGGAATAATCACTGCTCTCTTCAAGCAACTCGGGAAAATTCCAGAAACAAAGGAAGAGTTGATTGTTTCCGCCATAACCTGCAAGGCAACAAGAGGCAGAGCCAAGAAAATCCTCTGTGAGAGTCCATCCCAACCTGACGAATTGCTATTCTTCATATTAATGAATAAGCGTTTAAGCTCTTCTATATTAGTTGGAGGAAAGAAAAAAGAGTCAGCTACCATCACATTGTTTAGGTAGCTCCTAGGATCTATTTTCTGTGTGATACTGGCTGAAAGATTACTAGCAATATTACAGTAGAAGGAACTGAGGACATTGGAATCCAAGGTGCTTGGAGTAACCAAGACATAATTTTTACCCCTCAGGTCGTTTAAAATTTTCCAAGATTCTCTTGCTCTATTGGAGGAATTATTTATCCTATTTTGAAAATAGGTCCACATTGCCAATTTGATCGAGTTTCTGTAGATCCAGCGGTATCTATTATAATAATTTAAAAAAACGACATTGTTATAGAATATTTTCTTATGTAGTGAAGGGAGCGCATATTTCTTCCAGATACTCGTAGATCCTTAGTATACCAAGGTTTTCTATTTCGTCTTTTTATGTTGACAATAGGAAAAGCAATGTCAACACTATTTATTACCATCTGATGAAAGCTATGCAGTGGGTCTACAGTAGCCAAAACATCACTCCACTCTGATTCATTGCAAAGCAAAGAGAATTTGTGGAAATTCGCCCTAGTATAAAGCCTACCGCGTCTAAACTTACTCTCATCAACTCTACTATTGAGCTTCACAAGCCCCACTCATGGTCAGACAAACCGACATTGATAGTTGTACACTGATTATCGTCTTGGTTAAAATTCGTACAAAAGTAGTCTATAATTATTGAGGAAGTAAATGCCGAAAACCGGGTTGGCTGATCCACAGTCAAAACCATCATGAAATTAACCGAAATTTCACTTGCGCCTGAATTGCGATTACCCTTCCACCCGAAAGCGTCCCGTCCCGTCTACATCTTCGTTCCAAATAGCAATGGCCCAAGTGCAATACGTCACGAGCTAAAATTTTGTAGCACTTGATCCTTTTGTAGAGGTGTTATTGTATGGTCTCCACAATATGACATTTGGAGTAAGAATATTGAACGCATTCAACGTAAAGTTCAAAAAAGGTTATGACCATTTAGGCGTATAAAAGTATGTTTATTATATCTCTTCAAAATTCTATTGAATGAAACAAATTATCCTGTTATTTTTTCACAATAATTGTCAATAAAAAATAGTAATACCAAACAGAAAAAAAAATGGCTTGATTGCTGTAAATGTTGAGAGAAACAAATAAATTCATTAAAAAATATTTCCTAAAATTATTAATAGCCAAGGCGAATTCAAATCAGGCAAGGTCATAATTACCTAGCTAGCTGCGCCTTGGAATTTGTAAAAGTTCTTAGTAATGACAAAATTTATGTTTTCACTTGTATCGAAAAATTAAAGTAACTCACATTGGCAAAGGCCTCTTCGTAGGCGTGGACGCGTACGCAGGTCCGGACGTAGCGACTTCGTGGGGCAACGACTGGGTCAGCGAGCTCAAGGTAGGGGTATCCAACGGAAGGTCCAAAATACCAGAAGAGCTAAAACAAAATATACGTTAAGAGACAAAGCAAGTTGTGCGCCTTTATACACGTAAAATAGGCCATAAGGAGAATAAAATTGAATGTATAAACTTGCTGACTGGGACTTGCTAATATCCGTTAAGGAAAATCCCGATTTCTTTACGGATCAGGTCGGAAACCTCTCCTATGATACATGGGAACGAGGTTATTTACTTACTGATGAAAGTAAACAATTTGGTTAAAAAATGCAATGTTTTGCATTAATGACATAAATAAACTCTAACCAGGCTATAACACAGATCCAAGTATTTTTCTAATAATTATTTATTTAGAGGTAGAGTTGAATTAATGTTCTTATTAGGTAAATGAAAATCAAACAATGACTCATTCATTCTCACCTACGAGTGCCAGTTCTTCTTGCGTCCCGAATATCGTCTTCCCCTGCGCGATGCTCGAGAATTCCTTCCTCCCATTCAGGCCAGAACTTCTTCATAGGCACGAAATCGGGTAATCTTTTCGTTATTCCTCTTATTTTGTCAATGTAGTTCTCTTCAACATCATACAGTTGCTAAAATAGACATGTCTCGCGTAAATTGGAAAACACTCAATGATTTGCGCTGATATGTTGATATTGATATTAATGTTAGCTATATAAATAATATTGATGAATTGACGACAACTTATTATCAGGCGATCAAAGTGGCGTAAATTTCAGCGAACCTGCAACAATTAAGTGCAACCATTCCGCGATCCATCGAATGTCAGTATTTTGGCGAACCATCAAACCTGTGTTCTTTTAAATACATAGTCACACACGGACACTGATGCATCAATACCACGGAAAGTTTACTCTTGGGACTATGTCGGTGTTTAACAATATTTTGGGGTGATTAACATTTTTTTTTAAATCATAGACTTATTGACACTTAAGGTTCACTTACCACTGCCTGGTTGATGGGTATAAATCTCTTCTTAGTTCTATTTATGCGCAGTTCGTCCTCTTTACTTTTATCTCTCTTTTGCGCAATCTAAAAAACGACAGATCCAGCATAAAAATGGTAGTTTAGAAATACTACTGACTATATTGACAAAACAAAAAACACGCTTTAGTATTGTCATCGTATTTTGTAGAATATTGTTGCTTATAAATACTCATGGATTGACCTAAATAAGTATCAATGATATGGGAAAAATATTTTACTTCATATTATTAATAAAGTTATATTGTAGGCATCTGATAACTATGATGTTTCCTAATTTTTTATATTATTATAGTGTTGCAGATGCTTTAGATATTTCCTTGTCCTCTATTCAAAGATTGGTTTCTAAGGACATCGAAACTGATCATAACTATAGAGTCATGTTTCAGCACGAGCAACTCCACTCTACAAGGTACACCAGCATGTCATAAGAAAAGAGTTTATGCTATGTATGCAGCAGGTAGATTTTTAATTTTTGTAGTAATTATATTTCTATTTACGTTTCTTTTCTTTTTTTAAGGTGAACACTAAAAACACTTCAAAAACAACTGCTGGATATTGATGGTACCCAGATATCATTGGGTTCCTTAAGTGTTGGCTTGAAAAAATTAAAATTTAAATGGAGAAAGTGTACAATTTCCAACAGAAAGTTTCTTATGGAACAGCCATCCATTGTCCATAAAAGATTAGTTTTTTTAAGAGAATACATGAAAAAAAGAATAATCCTTATTCGTTAAAGCCTGTAGTATTAGATGAGACATGGATTTTTAATAAAGGAGCATTTAGAAAGAGTTGGTAAGATGACTCTTTAAAAACTGTTTGGAAAATATCTGGCGGTATATAATTATACATGCTGGCAGTGAAGACGGATTTATTGAAAATGCTAATCTTAGTTTCAAGTCAGGTAGTAAATCGGGAGATTATCATGATTCAAGGTTTGAAAGGTAATTAAAATGCCCCAGAGCAATAAAATGATTTTAAACAAAACTAGATAAATAAAATCCAAAACAGAAAAATTATAATTTACCTACTATATAAGTATGTTCAAGGTTTAAAAAAGCATTCGGATTTATTTGTAGTAACATCATTTAAATTTTAAGTATACCTACGCAGTACTTCACATTTTTTATATGTTCACAAAAATGTATCATATTTTGCTACTTTGAAAAAATATATATAAATAACTATTTCTGTTTCGAAAGGTGGTTTAGTGAACAATTGCTGCCAAATCTTATTGAACCTTCCTTAATTATTATGGGTAATGTGGGCTGGTTGAGAAAATTCCAAATCAAAGCTGGACAAAACATTTTCTTGTAGAATGGCTTCGAAATTGGAATATTCCCTATTCAGAACTCTTTATGAAAGATCAAATATGGAATGTAGTGAAGCAACATTTACCGGAGAAAAGATACAGGTACGTAAATTCCTTGAACTTGAACATTATTATTTATGAACTTTTCTTAGAATGGACGAACTAGCCTTGGAAAAAGGACATAGTGTTTTGACCCTCCCACCTTATCAATGCCATCAACTCTTCAGGACAATCCTGAAAATGAAAGAGCTGAACAAGGGCTCTTAAAAAGCAGCGACGAAGAGGTGAGGGACCCCATGGGTGAACTCAAAATACAGCACCCAAGAGGCCTGAAACTCTTCGGAGCAGCCAGAAAGAGGTTTAAGTACCTCTTAAGAAGCGGGATGGATAGATAGAGGAAATGGAAAAGGCCAGGAAACCATTAAATCCACCCGGAGAATCCTCCAATAAAGGCACAAAGAGGCCCCGATCGGAGGAACACACTCCAGAAGGAAAACTTCTAAAGAAGCCTAAGGGTCAAGGGAAGGGAGGAAATAATCCAACCTCAAGATCCCCACACGCTTCCAAACCAACCTCCAGCCAAGCGGCTGGAGGGATAAGAATTGGGATCATCCATTCTAACTATCCAGAACAAACCTTGTCAGTGGAACAAATGGCGACCATACAAGAGAATATTCTGGAACAAATAGCAAAAGTGGGACGAAGGGTCAACGTTAGGCTGTTTCCATACTACTCACTGTAGACCCGGGTGGCTGGCACTTGTATGTGCAATCAAAGACACCGCGGAATGGCTAAAGTGCAATGCAGCAAGCCACCTAAGCCCAGAAAAAGATGTCACCGTTAAAGTGGTAGAGGAGTCTGAAATGCCTCACACTTAAATACTAGTGGCATATCTACCTAACAGTCAGGGTTATACAAACGAAAGAATCCTGACTCTCCTAGAGGCTCAAATCGATCTTGACCTGTCTTGCTGGAGGGTGCTAGGGACCCCAGTAAGCCTCTAGCGTACTTAATAGGAGTTTCACTAGGAACACGTTTGACATAGGGCTGATCCAAGAGCAATGGAGGAGCAATTCGTGGGCTCCCAACACAATCATGTAAGTTGATTTATTCAACTACGCATGAAACGCCCAGAGCGGCTTTACTATTTGGTAAAAACATTAAATTTGTTCAAATTACAGAGTTTATGAACAGGGATCTGGTTGCAGCCTTAGTGGAAGTACCCACCAATAGAGGCAGAAGAAACATCGTGGTGCCCTCAGCATACTTCCCAGGGGACACACATGACCCACCACCAGCCAATATACAACGACTAATAAGCTGGTGCAACAGGCAGAACAAACAGCTACTCCTTTCATAACTAACCAAATTATTAACTGGCGGGTATCGGACGAAAATTCCATGTCGGACCATATGCACATACGGTTCGACGTGGAGGCAGAGGTACAACGCCTGGATGAAAATCGTGTACCCAAACTAACTGACTGGGTGTTCTAAAAGGATTAGCTAAGGTCAGAAGTTGAAGGAGTACCTCCATCCATAGAAACAATAGAGGAGCTCGATGCGGCCTCACAACATTTAGAGGAGATAATAATCACCTCATATGAAAAAAGTTGCCCTATTAAGAAAACAAAATCCCACAGGGATGTCCCCTGGTGGAATAGGGAACTCGACAAACTAAAGGCAAAATCAAGAAAGACCCTTACTCAGCAAAGATGTCGGGCAACTGGGACAACTATCACAGAGCCCTAGCTGAATATAACAAAGAATTGAGGAAATCTAAGAGGAAGACTAGAGAACGTTCTGTGAAGGGATCAATGAACTGGCCCCAACAGTGCGACTCCAAAAAGCCTTAGCCAAAGATCACTCAAATGGAATCGGTCTAATCAAAAGACAGACGGACAACAGCTACGCCGAGACACCACAGGAGAGTTTAGAGGTCCTTTTAAAGACTCACTTTCCTGGATCTGCCGTCACGGAAGCAAAACAGATAGAGGAACCCCCCTTATGGGACGTTGAACGATAATATCAAATGGGCATTGAATAGCTTCAAACCCTATAAATCACCAGGTACGGACGGCATATTTCCTGCTCTGCTCCAACAAGGCAGTGAGGAACTCCTACCGTCCCTGAAAACAATCTTCAAAGCTAGCTATATCCACAGCACGTTCCGAAGAACTAGAGGAAAGTCAGGGTTGCGTTTATTCCAAAGGCTGAGAAACGTACACCAGACGAATCAAAGGGCTATCGCCCCATCAGTCTGACCTCCTTCCTACTTAAAAGTATGGAAAAAATCATAGATGAATACATCAGGGGCGAGTTTATCTCCAGAACGCCACTACATCCAAAACAGTTTGTCTACCAACCGGCAAAATCCACGATAAATGCGCTCCAATGCCTAATAAAAGACATTGAAAAGACATTCGTAGCAAAAGAAGTGGCTATGTGTGCATTCTTAGACATAGAGGGTGCATTTGACAACACCTCATATGAATCCATACAAAGGGCCGCAGAAGACAGAGGTATAGACGAAACCACAACGAAATGGATAAAACCATGCTTTGTAGTCGTAAAATTACCTCAACCTTAGGAGACGCTACTGCAACGGTAAAAGCAGCAAAAGGGTGTCCGCAAGGCGGAGTTTTATCGCCCTTGCTGTGATCCTTGGTAGTAGATCGACTCGTGGTAAAACTAACAACCGAAGGGTATGACGTCCAAGGGTATGCTGACGACCTAGTCATCACAATTAAGGGCAAGTATGATGGCACAGTATCGGCCAAAATGCAAAATGCTCTACATCTTGTTAAAAACTGGTGGATAAGGGAAGGGCTATATGTCAATCCCAGTAAAACCGTCATAGTACCGCTCACAAAAAGGAGAAAGGTGGACCTTACAGCCCCTAGCCCAGACGGCGTGACGGTTGAACTCTCAGACAGTGTTAAGTACCTGGGGATAGTCCTCGTCCGCAGGCTTAGCTGGAATGAACATATAGAAAGAACCACCAAAAAGGCAACAGCGGCACTTTGGGCATGCCGCAGACTTTCTGGCAAAACATGGGGTTTAAAACCCAAGATGATCTATTGGTCATACATTACGGTTGTAAAACCAATAGTCACATACGCCTCACTGGTCTGGTGGACCAAGACAGAGGAAAAGACTACGCAAGGCAAGCTACAACAAGTGCAAAGACTTGCCTGTCTGGGTATCACAGGGGCAATAAAAACCTGCCACACGATAGCACTGGAGATGATGCTAGACCTTCTTCCCCTGCATTTAAGGGTGAGGAGGGAGGCCTTATTAAGCGCGTTCAGAGTAATCCAGACCCAATCAACTAAATCAGGTGATCTGACTGGCCATCTAAAAATTCTGGACACAATCAGAGTCGAATCGCTGGCCAAACCAACAGACCATATGCCAAAGATACGGGATTTCCAACGCTCCTTTAAGGTGATCATAAAAGATCGCCCAACAATGAGGCACTACAGCCCGAACGAGGTACATTGGTCTGGTACACAGATGGATCTAAAATGGAACAAGGGGTAGGCGCCGGGGTTTATGGTCCTAGATGCAGGATGTCACAATCTCTAGGTAAAGCCTCATCCATATTCCAAACAGAGATCCATGTCATTGAACTGTGCGCCTCTGAATGCATCAAAAGAAAACCGAGAGGCGCATCCATAAATATACTATCCGACAGCCAGGCGGCTTTAAAGGCACTAGCCTCGTGCGAATTTGACTCAAAGCCTGCCTGGGAATGCCGGAACGCTCTTAACTAACTGGCTAAGCATAACAGTCACTCTGTCGTAGGTGCCAGGGCACGAAGGAGTGGAAGGCAATGAAATTGCCGACCAACTGGCCAGAGAAGGAGCACAGAGTTCATTCTACGGACCTGAACCATTCTGTGGCACCACCAGAGGACACCTCGGCGAGGACCTCAATAAATGGGAAAAAAAGACAGAAAGAGGCCTACTGGAGAAACACTCCAGGACAACGACAGGCGAAAAGATTCATATCGCACTCGCCTGAATACCCTAAGAAGCTACTAGAGCTCCATAAAAACGCTCTAAGACTGGTCACGAGCTTCCTAACAGGTCATGGACCATGGAGATACCATCTCCACAACATGGGAAAGACTGAGGATCCACGTTGTAGATTTTGCAACTCAGCAAACGAAACTGCGGAACACATTCTTTGCGAATGTAGAGAACTGACCCGCCAAAGGCTAAAATATATTTAAGGAGTAGTATGTAATCCCAAGGATATTACACAACTAGCCCCTAGAAATATCCTGAACTTCGCGAAAAGCGCAGGCATTTCTGGGACAATCTAAAGCAGGGTAGTCACAAAAGACCTTGTAGGTCTAAGTGAAGAAGGGCTGAAAAGCCGAGCGACCCCTTTACATACAATGCAATATCACTGCCAGTATAATGGAATAGAGATGGTCTGGTCAGAATGTAAACGGTATTATGATGCCAAAATCAGTGGAGTTAATCATATAACACAGGATGCTGTGATTGGTTTATGGTATGAAGCACTTGCACAGGTAAAATTAAGAAATTCTTTGGTTCATCCATATCAAATACCACAAAAAAGTCGATTTCTGCTTTAACCCTCTCCGGTTTTGATTATTTTTGGCATCTACAAAAAATTTGCGTATCCAAAATTTTAGAATTTTCGGACGAGAAATTTTTTGTTTTATGGATTTTTGACAATCCCAAAATTGTCAATTTTGGCCCTTACACGTCCTAACAAAACGTTCAATATTTTGAAAACCGAAATGAGTGATACGTAGTTTTCGAAGCATTGCCGTTTTTGTAAGTACCAATATGAACCAAAATTGATAAAGGTAGTTTTGTTTTTTTTTTTATATGGATTTTCGAGCTTTTTTCTAACTAAAATAGGTGTGCCATAAATCATTATTTAAACATTATTTTAGGTAAATTATAATTTAAAAATAATTTTAGGTCACATCTCAAAAATGGAAAAACTATGTCAGACACACAGACAACCTGAGTGAGGCATGGGAAAAAGAAAAATACATTGATGCTTCTAACATTCTTCCAGTGATAATAGACTTAAATGAATCTGACTCTGATGAGTTTGATTCTTCAGACAGTGAAGACTAGTGAATATTTTTTTTAACTTTTGCCGTAGTATTCTTACTATTATTTTGAAATGTCCAGATGCTTTATTTTTGTTTTTGTGACATTGGGAGTTTTTTCAGAAATAAATAATACCCGGTAATATCTGTTTTCTCCCGTAATAATTGCATTTTATTTTTCCTAATTTAGGGGATACCTTAATTACATATTTTTTAAAATATTTTGAATTTATATGCTATGCTATATTAAATTTAAAATGTACGATCCTACATGAAACATAATAATTGCATGACAAAAATGGATGGATATAAACAAGACATAATTATTACCTGCTCTGCCCTTAAAACAAGCTAGTTTGGATTAACTCATCAATTAATTAAAAATTCAACATCTTTATTAAATTTATCAAACCACATTTGTAGATATTTAATATTAAAGTTAATGCTTTAGGGCAGCACTGCATCAAATGTAAAAGTAGCAGTTCGCATTATAAAACGTATTTAAAAATAAGTAAAAACGGAACGCACTCTAACCACAAAATGAAATCGGTAATAAAAAGAAATAACAGAGACATCTTGTGGCAAAACTTATAAATGACAAATGAGTCTATCTAAGACATTTGTATTATTTTTAAAGGCGTCAGTAATTATGACGTAACAGTCTCTAAGTGTGCTGAACGGTCTTTACATTATACACGGCGTTCAAGGGTAAAAGCGGTTTACCGGCAGAGTTGTCTTGGGTAAAATATCCCACCAGTTTCAAAACAAGAGCTTGCTCTTTTTCAGTAAATAGATAAGACATTTTAAAAAGATTATATCGTTTTGATTTGAAATTCGACGCTAATAAATGTCAGTGTCAATAGCACTTATCAAATTAATTTTTTCCAGTATAGACTAATATAGGAAATACGTTCACGCCATTAAAAGAGATGACATGATATGACGTAACGGTCAAAGTGTGTTGAATGAAGTGTACAACCTTGTAACTTATAAAATCTAAAGTGAAGAAATTCGGAATACAGTATAGCATATTCTGGGTTTTAGTTTCCCAGATGAAAGTAACCTGTTATGAAAAGGAACTTCATCAGTTCTGTTATTATTTTTTTATGGCAGTGGCACACACACTAAAGGGAAATCCTATGACGCTCCATGAGCAATGTGTGTGCGAAGATGTTGATTGACACGGTTCTTGAACAGTTGCAGGTTGTAATCAGGGGGCAACAGATGTCCTGGGAGTGAGTTCCACAGTGATGCAGTGCGCCAGACAAAGAAATTCTTGTAAAGCGATGTTCTAGGTGTTTCCAGTCGTACGACGAACTGGTGCGTTCTTGCCGTCTGTCGTGACCGTCTGACAGGCGTTGCCAGGGACGGGATGAGGCGGGCCATATCCTGGGAACATCTGCCGTGAAAGTATCTGTAAAATAGGGACATCTCGGCCACATGTCTGCGGCGTTCGAGATCATCCAGATTCCGGGTCGCCGATGAGATGCACAGCTCTCTTCTGAATGGAATCCAGCAGCTTTAGGGTGTGTTTTGGTGCGGTACCCCAGATGTGTGAGCAATATTCTAAGCACGACCTTATCTGCGCTTTGTAGAGCAAGAGCAACTGCTGTGGTGTATACAGATTTTTGTTGCGAAATAGCGCGCCAAGTTTCTGGGAGGCTGATTTTACGACATTAGCAACGTGGTCATGCAAGGACACCCAGTAGTCCGATTGACGAGGATGAAGATATGGTCGATCCTGCCATAATGATGTTAAGGCCCGCCGTATTGGCCCTCTTGGTAAACGTGGCTGCTTGGGTCTTTGCTGCATTGAACTGGACCAAATGTCTGTTGCCCCAAGTTTGAACTTTCTCCAGATCTTGATTAATTCCTGTAATGTGCTCCTGTCTCCGGTGATAAGTTTTAGTCGCTGGTAAAGGTTTTTCTGATCTAAATTGAGAGACAAGGGTACTGTCATCTGCAGAACTGTAAACAGGGTTATTGGTTTCGGTCAGAGTAGGGAACTTGCACATTTTTTTTATTTCAATAATCTGTTCTATCACACTAAAAAAGACGGTGTGCCAAATCTGAAGTGTTAAATATCACCCGTTTTGTTTCTATACGTTTTTAAAGTTGCCGTTAAATCCGCACCAATTTAAACACGATTCGACGTCATAGAGCATAACGATCGACGCGGCGCACAGTGTGTCGATATGGAAAAAAAGTGGACATCTGGGTATAAAGTCAACATTGAAAAGTACTATGTTTTTTCATCATAACAAATTGGCAATACCCCAGGCTATGTTGGTTCGCATAATTTTTTTTTACAACTTTTAGTTTCCAAATAAATTTAATTGAAACTTGCCCTTCCGTAACTCACAAAAATTTAGGCAAAAATGTTGCCCATTTTAAAAAAAATTTACTACAAAAGTATTAGTTGTTTTAAAATTATTTTTTGTGTGCACAATCTATAGACCTTTGGTAATATATTTCTGTTAATTTTTTGAAAAATTATGCACGGGTAACGTTTTTTTTTTCGTTACAGTACCTATTTTCTTTTACAAAGTTAATGTTTCCGTTGACTGATAAAACAATTTTTAGATTTGTATAAGATGGCAAATATGTTGTTTGACAGAGCCACCTTTAGAGAAGAAAAGCGCAAAATTTATATTTGCTAATATTTGCTATTCTTAGAAAAAAATGCTTTTATTTCACATGCTGCAGCGGTATTTTTGCATTAGTCGATACGGATTCAAAACAAGGCGCATAAAAGATTATAGTTTTTATACACATTTCAGTGTCTTGGCTTGAACCAAGACAATCTCAAAAAAGAAAAGGAAAATTGTTATCCACCACAAGAAGGTGTTGTTATCACAGAGAAAATGGCAAAAATACGCTTACAATCAATTCTAGATCTAACAGCTAAAAGAATTGTTAAAACTTGCAACTTGAACATACAGCCAAATTGAGAATTAATTCTTACTACTAAATGTGGTTCTGATGGTGCATCTAGTCAGAGCTTATATAAACAAAAATTTGAAGACCGCAAAAGTTCAGAACAGGAAGAATCCTCGTCATTCATGACAAGTTGTGTACCTCTCGATTCAATGAATAGTAGACTATGAGAAAATCCTGCACCCGCATCTACGCGATGTTGCAGACCGATAAAGTTTGAGTACTAAAGAATCACCTGATATGGTTACTCAACAGTTAAAAGAAATGCAAACCGAAACCGAAAATCTAATTCCAACACATTGCAATGTAGATATTATTATTTAGCACGGTCTTAATTTGACTATGATAGACGGCAAAATTCGTACCATAATATCTGAAACATGGTCTTCATCCACTTGTCCTATTTGTCTTACCAAACCTTCTGAAATGAATAATCTTTTGGATGTTTTGTTTATAAAAAAAAAAACCTTTAAGGAAAGATATTTACAAGTACGGACTTTCAACCCTTCATTTGTGGATAAGATGCATGGAATGTTTCTTCCATATTGCATAGGATATAGATTTCAACTCATGGTCGGCAAAGGGAGAAAACAAAACGTTGCAAGAAAAAAGAAATAACGCAATTCAAATAGCCTTTAGAGATGAGCTAGGAATAATACTGGATGTTGTTAAACAAGGAGATGGGACAACAAACGATGGTAACACTGCCAGAACTTTCTTCAGAAATCACGAAGTAACCTCACGAATAACTGGTATAGACAGCAGCCTAATTTATCGGTTTGCAGTTATCCTCCAAATCACTTCATCTGAGAAAAATATTAATTTCGAAAAGTTTCGTGCTTACTTGAATGTTACTGCAGAGATTTACGTATCTTTATACAGCTGGTATTAGATATGATCGAAGAAACTAAGGACAAACACAATCAAAGGATCAGGAATAAACTTTTGCAATGCCCCAGTGGTTCCAGGAATTTCTGGTCGGTAGCAAAGGCAGTAAGTAACAACTTTACAAAAACGTCTCTCCCGCCTTTGACGGACGAACGTCGCATCACGGCGACTACAGCCAAGGAAAAAGCAAACATGCTCGCCAAAATGTTTTCATCGCATTCTACCTTAGACGTGCCCCAAGGCAAGACTCTCCCCACCATACCGAACATCAACACTACCATGGCAGAAGTCAAGTTTTCTCATCGTGATATTCGCAAAATCCTTAAAGAACTAGATACGCAAAAGGCATCAGGACCGGACGGAATACCTGCCATCGTGCTAAAGAACTGCGCCAACGAACTGACACCCGTTTTTTCAGGCTTTTTTCTCTTTCTTACAGAAAAGGGATTTACCCATCTTCTTGGAAAGTCGCTCGAGTGCAACCTGTTCCAAAAAAGGCAAGAAAACCACGCCCTCAAACTATCGTCCAATTGCCTTGCTTCCAATAATCTCCAAAGTCATGGAACGTGTAGTCAATCAGCAACTACTCAAATACCTCGAGAACAACAGAATAATCGGCGATAATCAATACGGCTTTCGCAAAGAGAGATCGACAGGAGATATTTTGGCCTATGTCACTCATATATGGAGTAGGGCAATTGAAAACTATGGAGAGTCTCGAGCGATTGCGTTGGATATTTCAAAGGCATTCGACAGAGTTTGGCATGACGGACTGCTCAACAAACTGCCGTCCTTGGGACTGTCCGCCTCTCTCTGCAGCTGGCTGGCCAGTTTCCTTAAGAACCGATCCCTACACGTTGCAGTCGATGGACATATCTCGGACACATTCACCATCAACGCGGGCGTGCCTCAGGGCGCAATACTTTCACCAACTCTGTTCCTCATCTATATTAATGACCTGCTGATCGAAACGAATAATCCTGTTTACAGTTTTGCAGATGACAGTACCCTTGTCTCCCACTTTAGATCAGAAAAAACCTTACCAGCGACTGAGACTCATCACCGCAGACAGGAGCAGATTACAGCAATTAATAAAGACCTGGAGAAAGTTCAAACTTGGGGTGACCGAAATTTGGTCCAGTTCAATGCAGCAAAGACCCAAGCAGCAACGTTTACTAAGCGGGCCAATACAGCGGGCCCTGACATCATTATGGCAGGATCGGCCATTCCTTTATCCTCGTCAATCGGGCTGCTGGGTGTCTCGGTCAACAGCAATATGTCATGGCATGACCATGTCGCTAACATCGCAAAATCAGCCTCCCAGACGCTTTTTCGCAACAAAAAACTGTATACACCGCAGCAGTTGCTCTTGCTGTACAAAGCGCAAATAAGACCGTGCTTAGAATATTGCTCCCATATCTGGGGTGCCGCACCAAAGCATACCCTAAAGCTGCTGGATTCCAGGGCTGTGCGTCTCGTCGGCGATCCGGAGTTAACCCGGAATCTGGATAGTCTGGAACATCGCAGACATGTGGCCGAGATGTCTCTGTTTTACAGATACTTTCACGGCAGATGTTCCCAGGATTTGGCCCGCATAATCCCGCCCCTGGCAACTCCTGTCAGACAGTCCCGACAGACGGCAGGAGCGCACCAGTTCGTCGTACAACTAGAAACACCTAGAACGTCGCTTTACCAGAACTCCTTTGTTTGGCGCACTGCATCACTGTGGAACTCACTTCCAGGACATCTGTTTCCCACTAATCACAACCTACAACTATTCAAGAACCGTGTCAATCAACATCTTCGCACACACACCGCTCGTCGAGCGCCATAGGATCTCCCTTTAGTGTGTGTGCCACTGCCATAAAAAAAAAATATATATATGCCCTCAAATGTTCACATCCTTTTAATACATGGGACAGACATTTGAAAACATTTTAATATGATTCCAATTAGGAAATTTAGTCAAAACTTTAGAAAAATTGACAAAAAATAAATAAATTTGTTAATTTCGCCAGACCCATTAATTTCATCAATTCGACGAAAATACAGTTGAAATTTTTTTTTCACCATATCCAGAAGCGCAGGAATTATTAGATGTTATGGATATGGAAGTAGGGGATGAATATAATGATTCGGATTAACATTATTTAGAACTAGGTAAGGATAGGTTGTTTTATTTTTAGTAGGCATTTAGATCTGGGATTTTTTTTCTTTCTAAATAAACTTATACCACACTCTGTGTAATAATAAATTTAAAATATACTGTAAAACAAATATTTTCGCTCAATTTTATCAATATTCATGATTATTATATCAATACAAACATTCGCTGATTTAAAATCATTGATGTCCATTTTTTTCCAATTTCGTCACACTGTGCGGCGGATCGACCGATCATCTACCTGCCACTTCTATTGCGATTCGCAGAGAGAGACAGCAGGTTATGCTTTGCTTTAAGTTTTTAGGTTTAGTGGGTTGTAATATTTTTTTGTTTTGTCTGTGACAGTGTTATTGGTTTGTATTTTGTGATTTGAACTAAAATGGAGAAAAAGACAGCTCGTAAGGCGTGTATTGTACCAATGTGCACAAATATGACATTTAAACATTCATATTAAAGGTACAGATTTGTCTGCAATATATTCTTCATTTTACAATGTTAGATGGTAGCTATATCAATACTTTATCAGGAACAAACTCAACGCAAACGTGCTTTATTTGCGGTTCGTCTTCCAAGGAGATGAACACAGATAAAGTTTTCGAAAGGGTGACAAAAATTGAAAATCAACTTTGGCCTATCGTTGTTTTGAATGTTTGTTATATATTGCCAATAAAGTGTTGGCAAGTTAAGGACCCTGGAAAGAAAAAACTTGTTGGAAACCAAAAACGAAAACTTCAGAAGGGTTTTAAAGTTCAAATGGGATTAATTATTAATTTTTTCTATGCTTTTTTCAACAATAAAAGTTATGTATTTTTTTTTGCTTAGGATCTAATGATTAATTTTTTTAAGTATAAATTTTCATTTATTTACATAATGAGTAGCAATTTTACAATTTTGAACTTCCTTTCCTTTTTCTAAGAATGTTTATTATATTATTTGACCATTTAAGATCTTTATTTTTTCTGGTTACCTTCTTTCTGAAGTTATATATTAATTAAAGTTTATTGAATTATTTTTACCTATATGTATTTATTATTATTATTTGTATTTTATGTTAATTTATTATAAAAAAATAAAATTGCGCGATGAAAAAAAACCTAATTACGACTTTTTTTGCCGTTTTGTGATATACTGAATCCAGAAATATGAAAAGTTTCATAGCGTACAAGCCAGCATACAAGTGAAGGTGGTATGTAATTATTTATGTACATTTTTTATAAACAGCTAAACTCAGATTTTATGTGTGTCAGATATAGCTTAGTGTATTAGCTACTCAACCGTTATTATTTAGTTTAAATCCGTTGAGTACAACAAGAGTAATGTTTTTTGTCCGCGGCGCGGAGACAAACTGATTATGCTTTTCTACGTCACGACCAGTAAACGCGCGTTTCCGAGCGCCTCGAATAATTCGAATTTCTTGACATTTTTATTTCAAGATTTTGGCCACAAAGAATTTAATTAATAGATTTTTTTACTAATCTTTTTTTATAGGATGTCCACTTGTGGTGTTTAGCATTTATTTCGGTTTTTATTTGTTTGTGCAAGTTCCCTGTTGGTGAAAGTATTGCGTCCTGAGGCACGCCCGCGTTATTGGTGAATGTGTCTGAGATGTGTCCATCAACTGCAACGTGCAGAGATCGGTTTTAAGGAAACTGGCGAGCTAACTGCAGAGAAAGGCTGGCAGTCCGAAGGACGGCAGTTTGTTGAGCAATCCGTCATGCCAAACTCTGTCGAATGCCTTCGAAATATCCAACGCAATCGCTCGAGTTCTCAATTGCCCTACTCCATATATGAGTGACATAGGCCAATATATCTCCTGTCGATCTGTGTTTGCGAAAGCCGTATTGATTATTGCTGATTATTCTGTTGCCTCTGCCTTGAGTAGTTGCGGTGGGGGTATGATTGTGGATATCTTGTAGGCTGCCTTCAAACCTGGTATCGGGGCACTCCAGCACCATATGGCTGATTGACTGTTCGACGGCGTTACATCTATCACATGATGGATCTTCGGCTCTACCCCAGAGCGTGAGGGACTTGTTGCAAATTCCATGCCCAGTTCTTATTCGGTTGAGGTTGCACCACTCCCTCCGCTTAACAGTGAAGCCTGCTACTTTTGATGTTGGGTCTTCTATAAGATCGGAATTTCTGACCTCTTGCTCTCTCCACTGTGTGTGCCATAGTTCCTCCATTGAAAAATCGGTGAGCTGGTTAACCGTTCTCACCGGTGGCTACCTTGACCTCAACCTCGGCTGTGGGTTAGTTTGGGTTAGTATTGTAGTGTCATCATGAATAGGTAGCATAGGATTATTGGCCATATTTTCAGCTTGGGAAATAAGGGCAGAGAGACGTCTTAATTGAGGGGGGAGCTATGTCGCTTAAAACTGGGAGCCAGGCTGTTGGGTAGTTCTTATGGTCTCAGTAATGACTCTCATTGACTGATTGAGCTGAGTGTCAACCAAGTTAGTGTGATGGCTGTTGATCCATACGAGGGCAAAATATTCTGCGGCGGAGTAGACTAAAGCAAGGGCACTGGTTCTTAAGATTTCAGCATTGGCTCCCCAAGAGATATTGGCAAGTTTTTCGATAATATTTGAACGGGTTCTGATTTTAGCAGCGACGTTCTTCAGGTGCCGTCTGTATGTCAGGGTCCGATAGAGAGTGACTCCCAGATAGTTTGGGTATGGATTGTGTATGAGTGGGATGCCTTCGAACTCGACATTAAGTTCTAAATTTGCGTGTCTGTTGTTAAGGTGAAAAGCTGAAACTTCAGTTTTACTCGGATTTGGTTGGAGACCCCATGTTTTAAAATATTCATTCATCGCCTGAAGGTCATTGCCAAGCACATTTTCTGCACCTGTGAGACACGAGTTCTGTGTTGTCAGTGCTATATCATCCGCGTATATAAATTTGCGGGATGTAGTGAATGGAATGTCAGATGTATAGACATTAGACAACAGAGGGGACAAGACGGATCCTTGGGAGAGACCATTTTGTAGGCTGCGAAATTTACTTTTTTTCCCGTTCAGCATCACCTGGAGTAGCCTGTCGCTCAGCAGTTCATTCATTAGTTGTAGAAATGCCTTGCATGGTACTAGGGTATATAGTTTAATAAGTAAGCCCTCTTTTCACACAGTGTCGTAAGCGCAAGTCAGATCAATGAAAGCCACTACTGTCTTCTGTTTTTTTCTGGAATCCGTTTGTTGTACAAGGAGAGTACCTGATCACAGCAGCTCCTTCCAGGCATGAAACCAGCCTGTTCTATAGGTATGTTATCTTGTACCAATGGACGAACTCGGTTGTATAAAATTCTTTCAAGGATCTTAGAACAGACACTCAGCAAAGCAATTGGTCTGTAGCTGCTGGGAAGGGCGGGATCTTTCCCCTGTTTCGCACTAGCTATAATTTACATTTTACAATCAGCAACTTGAGTAGTTGCTGATTGACTAACACATTCTATGACTTTGGAGATTATGGGAAGCAAGGCAATTAGGCTATAGTTTGAGAGCGTGCTTTATTCGTTTTTTTTTTGGGGGAACAGGTTGCACTCGAGCGACTTTCCAAGAAGACAGAGAAAAAGTCTGAAAAAAACGGTTGTTAGTTCGTTGGCGCAGTTCTTTAACGCGATTAATGATGATATTGATACTGATATAATCTTACTAATGCTTTGGACAAGTCGAGGAAAAGTATGTATTTTTTAAATGGTCTATTTTCTAATTATCAAGTATCATCCTTGCTCTGAAAATGTGATTAAAAACCTCTGGATTTCTAAACGTCTAATAGGCTTGTGTTATTTGTATCGAGTAAAACGTACAAAGCAAACTCCACTCGTGGTTTAAAGATCAGAAGCTTCAAGTTACCTAAAAGGACTCTATTAGTATTTAAACCGTTTTTGGCCTGCTGGTATGATAAACAATGACATTTTATAATGAGAAACTTAATTAATCAAGAAAGTGGATGATAAACACTTAAGCTATCGCCAATTTATTTGGAGTAACAAAAAGCCCTCCTCCCGCCGCCGTCGGCTAATTGAGCACCGAACTGTCAAGATAAGTTAAATTATTTAAAAAAGTCTTACTAAACCAATCACGTCACCAAAAGAAAAATATTTCAAGAAATTATTAAAAAACACAATAACTCGATTTGTAAGATGAAAGAACAAACTATAAAACGTAGTTAGGTTCTCGGTTAGGTCTAAAACAAGCATGCTAACACCTACTTTTTGGATATCTTAATTACAATAAAATATTCCGGATGTTCTCTATAAATTATTAGACGAAATTGCTAATTTCCGAACTTTCCGAATGGCTGAAAACCCTGCAAAATTTGGTATAACTGAAATCCTTTAATATATTTTGTATTTGGAGTACAATTTGTACAATGTATCTCAAGTTAGCATGTTAAAACACTCTTTTTTTGGTATTTTCCGCTATACTGAGCACTTACTTTTGGAGTTGGGGACGGAGCCTCCACGACTTTGCATATCTCATTCCATTCTCGTTCTGCAGCTGCTCGGCTAGTAACGGCTACTTCTGCTACGGTTTCTCGATCTTTTTCTGCTATGATTTCCCCATCTTTTTCTGCTGTTGTTTCTTGATCTTTTTTACCTTTTTTTCTGGCCGCTTCTTTAATTGGTGGTGTAGCTGGAGTCGTAGTAATTGCAGGGACTTCCTCCTATAGGACATTAAAAATCTTACTTCAAGCTTTTACTAAAATATTATTCTAGAAATACCGTCGAGTGTACTTTATAAATAGCCCCTTCAAGGGTCATATGTCATTTCAATTTCAACTATTTAAAAACCACTAAATTTAACATGAATAGAATACACATATACTTAAAACACAACAAAGATCCGAACTATTACGAGAAAACTTTAACACGTTAAGCAACATCAAACAGTGATAGACATTTTTCTGCCCGTCAAAACTTGTTTTAATAATCTCATTGTTTTGTGATAAAAATTATCCAAACCTGTCATGAAGTAATATTACTAACCTACATTAAACTAATGAAATGCAACCTAAAAAATGCTTAAATTCTCTCAATAACACACTTTAAAAAAAACAAGACAAAGATATAACAATTGAATCACTCGATCACAGGTTAAGAAACTCTTAAAGTGAAGGAGGGTCACATCTTGAACACCGCAATTAGATGAACATTTATATCTTATTAATTTCAAACCTATTCTTCGATATCAGATATTTACAGATTTCCAACAGAACTTCGACAGCATTCAGAGGGCAAAAATCTCAAAAACCATGGATAGAATTAGGTATATCTCACAAAACTATGATACTGAAACGAAATTTAAATTATTGTTTATTCCAAGTAAACAGACGACTTAAGCATGGGCACTGCCCTATCGCCTTGAAAAAAATCGAGAGGATGCCAGACTCAAAACCCAGGTCTTTGAAAGGCAAAGTTCTCGAATGTTATCAAAGAAAATTATTTATTTGCTGTTATGGACCAATCATGACAAATGCAGATCATGTGGACGAAGTTGAAACCAGTGTGGCAATACTAATTACATGCTCGTTTCGAGGCCACTTTGAGAACGTCAGGCAGTTCAAACATTAAAAGTCAATCATCAGATGAAGAAGTTCACTATGGCACGACGTTTTTAAAATGGGCCGACCAACAAAACATGTTTTTTTTTCTGGAAGAGATTATTTCATGATTATGAATAAACTTAATTATGGATCTTTTTGTCATTGGGAATTTTATTGTAACTGATGTTCTGTCGACTATCCCAAATAATGTTTGTATTACTATAAATAATAATGGTGATCAAAATTATATTATTTCTATTTGAATTACAAGCAGGCGCTGCTACGCTCTTAGACAGAAGTACTTCCATAATAATAGACCGTCAGAGAGTGACAGATTTAGGTGCCCCATTGTCGCATACAAGCCTCGAATAAGGTTGAAAAGTACATCGATGTTGAGTAGAATGCAGAGAAATTTACTGAGGATAACATGGAACATTCGATTTTCCAGAACGGAAATACAAGGAGTCTGTTGCACATATTTTCACGCAAGCAGTGTTCACTAAATTATTAAAATTAATGGCTTCGGAAAACCAAAGGCTTGAGTGTTGCAGGTAGGCTAAAGGATTGAAATAACAGCGTAATTTGTAAGGAAAAATCGAGATTTTGACAGATTTTCCCACACAAGCTCCTCAAAAGTATGAAAACTTACATCATCACTAGCCCGGAGGATAAATAGATTTTGGGGTCGGAAAATTTAACGGAAACTCTTTTCCATTTTCAGTTAATTTTCCCTCAACGAAATAATTGCAATAAAAACCTATGAATTTAAGAATCCTTTAAAAATAATGCCTTGAGTGTAAAGCGTGGCCATCAAATCTTCAGAACATACAAAAGTTGCAGGAAAATTGTATGGAACAGTTTTGGCATATGCTTAGAAAAAGTGATTCTAAGACTAAATAACAAAAGACTTGAGTGTCGGACATGGTCATAAAATTAATTTATACATAATTTATTTAACAAAGAGCTGACAAAAAAATTCTAGAAATTTCCACCACTTTCCCACACAAGCCCTTTAACATATGCTTGGAAAAAGTGATTCTAAGACTATATAACAAAAGGCTTGAGTGTCCCACATGGAGCAAATTATTTATCCATAAAAGAGCTGACAACAAATATAGAAATGTTTATTTATGCAGGGTTATTATTATTATTATTATCATTACTATCCTTATTTCTCAACGAATGTTGGGGTTATAACCTACCCCGGATGTCAAGCATCAAAAGGTGTAGACTATTAAAAGCAGGAATGAAAAACTCTCAAAATCTACAGCATCCATATATTAAAATTACTCTGGTAACATATGTTTCACCCAGTTAGGGCATCATCAGACCTTAAAAAACATTTAATTCAAACAAAATCACCAGAAAAATAAAGGTTCTTCTTACCAAATATAGGACGATATACATACATACACGCAAATGAACTCTAACTCTATACAAACATAACATTCCAAATAGGTACAAAGAATAAAAATTATAAATCTTAATTTAATACACATGGTGACATCTGCATTAAACCAGATTGACCTGACAAAAAGATCAAAATTCAGTTTACTACCCATTAAACTGCAATATTCTAATGGTGTGGAGTTCTATTGTGGGGTATTAGATGACGCTACGTCTGCAGCGATGGTACCCATTACGAGCAATGGAGAAGTACAGTTAATGTTGTTAAAAATAAAATGATTTTGACCCATAATTTTGTCATTAACACATACAAAATCGGGACTTTTTAGGGCCTTATTAATCTCCATTGTCTCCAAAAGATCCAGCTTTCTACCTTTATCACATTTATGCAGAATCCTAACATTTTCTTCTGGCGGGAAAGTGTGTCTATTTTCTAATAGGTGATTGGCAAATGCTGATTTACTCACCACAATATCGGTGTTAATATGTTTATCAAACTGAAATTTATGTTCTTTAATACGCGTTGCCACTTTCCTACCAGATTGTCCAATGTATACTGCAGGACATTCAATGCATTTAATTTCATATACTCCTGACGAAGTGAGCGGGTCCACCTTATCCTTAACCTCAACAATATGACTTTTAAGTGTGTTACTAGTTTTAAAGGAGGTAATTACATTATATTTTTGAAAAATACGGACCAAAATATTAGAAATTGTGCCAAAATAAGTTAAAGATCTATAGGTAACATCCGGTTTAATGTTAGGATTCTGCATAAATGTGATAAAGGTAGAAAGCTGGATCTTTTGGAGACAATGGAGATTAATAAGACCCTAAAAAGTCCCGATTTTGTATGTGTTAATGACAAAATTATGGATCAAAATCATTTTATTTTTAACAACATTAACTGTACTTCTCCATCGCCCGTAATGGGTACCATCGCTGCAGACGTAGCGTCATCTAATACCCCACAATAGAACTCCACACCATTAGAATATTGCAGTTTAATGGGTAGTAAACTGAATTTTGCTCTTTTTGTTATTTTTGTCAGGTCACTCGGGTTTAATGCAGATGTCACCGTGTGTATTAAATTATAATTTATAATTTTTATTCTTTGTACCTATTTGGAATGTTATGTTTGTATACAGTTAGAGTTCGTTTGCGTGTATGTATGTATATCGTCCTATATTTGGTAAAAAGAACCTTTATTTTTCTGGCGATTTTGTTTGAATTAAATGTTTTTAAGGTCTGATGATGCCCTAACTGGGTGAAACATATGTTACCAGAGTAATTTTAATATATAGATGCTGTAGATTTTGAGAGTTTTTCGTTCCTGCTTTTAATATTGTACCAGCACCTTAGAGAGAAAATGGATGACTTTTTTAATTTAGGTGTAGACTAGTCTTAGCAATTATTATATTATCGTCCTGAGCCCCTAAAAGGCTCCAGCGATGACACCGAAGCTCTCAAAACAGCTCCAAGGATAATGTGGAAAAATGTATAGAATATTCGTGTGTTTTTGTCAAAGATTTTAATATGTATGTTTTAACTATGTATAGATCCCTGTTCTTGGCGGGAGTGGACAGCATATTTGATGCACTGGGTACCGACATGTTAATTGTTTTGGCTAGCGACTTTAATGTCCATTTTGGCACTGCTGAGGTTAGTGCAGCTCAGTTGTGTGACACCTTGTCAGGCTTTGGTATGATGCAAACAATACATGAGGCAACCAGGCACGCGGCTTGCTTGGACAACATCTTCGTGAGTGCTGACGCAGATGTCCTTTGTACCGGAGTGGTAGATTTTAACATCTCTGATCACATGGGTCAGACAGTTGAATTTTCAGTACGTCTCCAGGAGAAAGGTTTCACACTAGACAATAAAGTATGTAGACCAATAACTCAAAGAGGATTATTTATGTTTTATAATATAGTAGCAGAAGTTTCCTGGGATTTCGTATCGGCAGCTAATCTTGTTCTTAATATTGACAACAAATTTGATAGGTTCATGGATGTCCTGGAACAAGCCTTTCTGAGATCTTTTCCAGAGAAACAATATGTTGTGCGTTCAGATCAATCAAACAACATTAGGTAGTTCCACGATGAACTAAGGGCTATGAAGGAACAATTACAGTTGCTTGGTGAGCTTAGTTTACAGTATAATGACTTCAATCTCAAACATCAATATATCCAATATAAAAAGGCATACAGGGAAGCAATTCACAGAGTCAAGATTGCAGCAAACGACAATTTCATTCGTTCTTCTGGTAATTCTAGTAAGTGTATGTGGAAAATTATTAATAAACAAAGAAGTAAATCTAAAAAAACCGCTCCTACTGACAAACTGACTTCCAATGATTTTAATAACTTTTTTCTTGATACAGCCCAAGCACTTGTAAAAAACATTCCAAAGTCTAATATAAATCCCATAGCAAATTTAGAAAAAGAAATTCCAACATTGAACAACTTTTCATTTTCAGAGGTAGGTTTCAATGAAGTTCGTGATATTATTAACAATCTAAAAAACAAGGCCAGTCGCGACATATACGGTTTGAATGTGAAAGTGATTAAAACCATTAAAAATATAATTTTGATACCCCTCACCAAACTTATTAATCTGTGTTTCAAAGTAAATATTTTTCCAAGCGTGTTAAAAAGTGCGTTGGTAGTACCTTTGTTTAAAAAGGGAAATCATGATTTGCCAGAAAACTATCGCCCAATATCACTACTTCCAATTATATCCAAAATATTGGAAAAATGTATGAAGAGACAAATTGTGCAATTTTTTGAAACAAATGATTTATTTACCAAATGTCAGTTTGGGTTTAGAAAGGATAAAAACACAGTTCTGGGCATCCTTGATCTAGTTTCGGATATCCTTGATTCATGCCATGACCTTCAGTATAACACAGTTCTGTTCTGTGACCTTAGTAAGGCCTTTGACTGTGTTGACCATGGAATTCTCCCTCGGAAGCTTAGGGCATATAGGTTTTGTCCTGAAAGTCTTAACTTGTTGAAGTCCTATTTGGAGGGTAGGTGTCAGGCTGTATGGTATTCAGGGGTGACATCGGCAAAGCGTGAAATTACTATTGGAGTTCCCCAAGGTTCTGACTTGGGCCCCATACTATTTCTAATATAAGTTAATGATCTACCAAAGGCTGATCCTATATCTAAGTATACACTCTTTGCTGATGACACATCGGTTTCTGTCGGCGCTAGTACACTGGAGGCTTCCCTGGAGAGTTCTGTGGTTGCGCAGGCGAGGGCTGCCGGCTGAGGAGTGGTTTCACTGTAATAGACTGTTGCTGAATAACAATACGACTAAGAGAGTGGTTTTCTCGATGAGAGATTTAGGAACGGTCAATTCTCATGTTGACAAGACTAAGTTCCTCGGAGTTTATGTAGACCCTCGGTTGCAGTGGGACGATCATGTCAATTATGTCTCATCAAAACTGACAAAAGCTCTCTATTTGCTTCGGAGCCTGAGAGACAATGTCTCCCTGGTTGTGCTAAAAACAGCATATTTTTCTATCTTCCATTGCCATCTTTCCTATGCAATGCTTGCATGCTGCTGCTGGTATCCGGCGACTTTTTGGCTTACAGCGAAGAGCAGTTAGATTGATGAGCAGATTAGGTTTCAGAGAAGACTGTAGAGAAGCTTATAGGGGGGCTTAGAGTACTTACTGTGCCTTCCATATATATATTGGAGAATCTTCTATATGTCAGGAAGAACATGGGTTTATTTCTTGCGCACGACGACGTGCATGGTCATTTAACCAGAAATAGAGGTAACATCATGCTCATCTACTGGCGCTTAAGGAGGTGTCAGAGCGGCCCTGGTTACTGGGCGATAACATTTTCTTCCCGTGGAGATTAAGACATTGCCGTTGTCAAATTTTAAAACAAAAATTAAAGAAATCCTAATATTCCACAGTTTTTATTCTTTTGATGAATTTTTAAATTGTGATTTTAACTAGTGTTGTGTTTTTATTTTAGTATATAAGTAAATATGTCTATATTGTTTTTAAAATTTTACTTTCTTAATACTGTGTTGGCAATTTGAGGCCAGGCATGTAATGTTTTGAAATATTTGTATTCTTACTATTATTATTCATTGTTCATTGACGTGTGTAAATTACTATGTAATATTGACATGAATAAATTTATGATTATGATTATATAATATCCTGTAAGAATTTTCTCACTATGTGGCATGTACTTAATAAGACTGCTTTCTGGACGTCAATAAATGTGTTATTGTGCAGTCCTAGTGTTGTGAGAATCTGTTCCATGGTTTTAGGTATAAGTCCAGTTGATGATACGATGATCGGTATCACATGCACCTTATCGAGACGCCATATTTGCTGCATCTCGATGGCCAGCTCCGAGTATTTGGATTTTTTCTCCTGGTATTTGGATATCGTGTTGTTATTATTGGGCACAGCTACATCTATCAAATATGCTGTTTTCATTTCCTTGTTCAACAGTACCACATCAGGCCGATTATTCGTCACCTGTCTATCAGTGATAATGGCCCGGTCGTAGTAGAGTTTAAAGGAATTATTTTCCAGTACAATAGAAATGCACATATGTGTTAAGCAGTTCATATTTGTTAGCTAGCTTCTGGTGTAGAATATTTCATATCTGGTTGTGTCGGTGTAGGTAGTCTGTATTAGCTAAATAAGTACAACCAGATGTGGTGTATAGTTTTTGATTTCTCGTTACATCTTCTGCACTTGTCTGATTCGATGGTTCGGTCCTTAATGACAAATTTGCTGTAGTTTCGCATGTTTACTACTTGATCCTGTATGGCCATTACGAATCCTTCTGTCTCTGGGAAGAGTAGTCCATCCTTCAGCCACCTGTTTGATGCGTCTTTGTCTATATGGAGCTGGTTCAAGTCGTTGTGATATCCATGTAATGCCATTTGTGCACATTGATCTTGTCTCTCGGCATCGGATACAACCCCAAGATTGATGTTATTACTGGAGAGATTAAGAGGAGTGTACGATTTATCACTTGAAACTGTAGCCCGGTGGAGAGCCGATGTTTGTGCCTTCCTGTTGAAGAACTCTCTCAATTTTGCTAGTTGCCGAAAGTGCAAATTGGCTAGGTCAATTAGGGATTGACCGTCTTCTTTTCTTGGTACGGTCATTCGAAGAATGGATGCTCTTGGGTGGTGCACTTTGTGCTTTGTCATCATTCTGCGAGTAGTTCTCTGTAATTCCTCAAGATCCGTGTTGGCCCTCTTCAAAACTCCAAAGCTGTAGGTAAGAGCGGGTACAGCAAAGGTGTTTATTGCTATGATGAAATTTCCTACATTTAGCTCCGACTTTAGAAGAATTCGTATTCGTTGCAGGTACTGATCCTTCACCTTGGCCTTCGTTTGGTTTTCTTCAAGCAATTTAGCTTGATGGAAACCGATATACTTATAGGTTTCTCCTTCGTTCATAACCTGGACAATATCTCCATTTGGGAGAGCAACATCACCATTTATGACATTGCCTTTTTCGATGTTTAAGGCTTTGGATTTTTCAATTCCAAATTCCATATGGATGTCATTCGAGAACGTATATGTTACATCAATTAGATCTTTTAGTTGCTTTTGACCCTGCATATCGCTTGATCTTGATATCATCCATATACAGTAGGTGGGAGATGGTTTGGCAGCTATCTCTGTTAGCCTTGATATTGAAGCCATGTCCTGTGCTATTAAGCAATGTAAAGAAAGGGTTCATCGCTATACAGAACCAGAGTGGGCTCAATGAGTCGCCCTGAAAGATTCCTCTATTAATGCATATATCGGTAGTGAGAGATTGACCGTTGTTAAATAGTCTGAGGTTCGTTCTCCATTTTTGCTGAATAGTGGCTAGAAAATTAATGATTTTGGGATGAATTATACATGTGTTGTACGTCTAGGAGCGAAGAATGGGGCACACTATCAAATGTCTTTTTGTAATCTATAAAGGCTGTATATAAGTTGCGTTGTTTTTCTTGTGCTTGCTTGAGTATTACAGAATCAATTATAAGTTGCTCCTTACATCCTTGATAGCCCCTGATGCATATATTGGTACGGGTCTTCCGTTCTGACGCTTTTGGGAATCGTAGTTGTTGAGCCCAGCATAAGAAATTCAGGGGTCTTTTCTGGGTGGGACATGATTTCCGAAAATTTCCGAGCAAGAGGTTCATGACACACTTCCAGTTTCTTGTACCAGAAGTATGAATTATCCACTCCTGGCGCTTTCCAATTACTTGTGTCCTTAATGGTGTTACTCACCTCTTCCTTGGTGATTATGTCAAATTCAAATCAATTGGTTCCGCTGTGTCTGGATCCATCCAGCATTTTGGTTGTACTGTTTCGGTTCAGCCGAAATGTTCGACCAGTACTCGGTGAGATGTTCTTTGTTCGGCAATGTGTTCTCAGCGTTGGTTGGGTTGTTGTTATTGCTGATTTCCCTATAGAATTGCCTTTCATATGTGTGAAAGAGCCTGTTCTGCCTTTTCCTCTTTGAACATTTGAGGTCTCTACTCAGTCGTTTCGATTTGGCTTTAAGTTTCTGCTTTAATGTGTCTATATGTTCATACACCTTTTGTTGATAATTCGGGGCCTTGATCTTGGTGCCAATGTTTTATGTTATTAACTCGTGTTTTGAGTCTGTTCGACGGATGTCCTGCTCTTTGAAATACGGTGAGTCTCTCTAGTTCTTGCCTTAGATTTTCAATCGTCTTTTCAAGCCTTCTCTGCCATATTGGTTTTTGAAGCTGATTTACTTTTTTCGTGATTTTCTATATATACACTTGTTGCTTATGACATCGGAGAAGTGCGACAGCTGAGAAGTATAACAGATTATGAAGGTTCTCTAGGGTGTTATACTCTATAATATCTCGGACAGTATGTTGTTGAAAGCTCTTATGATGTTATTTGTGTCCCCATTGGTCCTAAGTTTCGGGAGCTTTGGCCTCTGCGTCGGGTCTTTTCCATCAAATTCTGCTATTGCTCTGTGAAGTTCGCAGTCTGCTGCTGTTAATTATTATTATTATCATTATTATTATTATTATTAGTTATTAATCGTATTATTATTCCTATAATATTTTAAGTTTCTCTAATATTATAACTTTAATAAGCTTGAATATGTAATATTATTTAAGAGAAATGGTATTTGTCTTTTTTTATATTTGAGTATTATTTAATTTTATATGATTTTCGATTTCAACACAACTTTGAAATACTAAATACTACCTGTTAAACAGATTCGTTATAAATATATACTGGTGTATTTTTACATATTACAAAATTAATGTATGTATAAAACAATACGGCAGCTAATAAAGATGAAAAAATAGATATCCAGCTCTTTTTTAAATAAATAATATGTTCCATTTCCGGCACTTATGCATTTTGTTATAGGGTCTAAAAATCACTTTTTCTAAGCGTATATGCCAAACGGGTTGTGTGGGAAAATTGTGGAAATTTCTAGATTTTTTGTCAGCTCTTTGTAAAATACATTATATATATAATTAATATGATGACCATGACCGAAACTCAAGTCTTATGTTATATAGTCTTAAAATCACATTTTCTAAGCATATGCCAAAGGGCTTGTGTGGGAAAATGGTGGACATTTACAGTTCTTTTTTTGTCAGCTCTTTTTTAAATAATTAATATGCTCCATGTTCGACACTCAAGCCTTTTGACACAATAGTCTTGCAATCACTTTTTTTGAGCATATGTCAAACAGCTTGCGGGAGAAAATGAAGACAATTTCCATACAATTTTCCTGCAACTTTCCGATGCAAGCCTTCACTCCGGTCACATCCGATGGCAATGCAAATTTTATTGTAATGCCTAACATATCAATAACATTCTATACTTTCAAAGGCTTGGATGAAACAAATAACTGAAAAATCAAAAATTCCCTTAAATTTTTCGACACCAAAATCTACTTATCCATTCGCACCTCCCAAACCAATATATTTCTCGGTCTAGTGACGATGTAAGTTTTCATACTTTCGATGGGCTTGTGTGGAAAAATGAGTCAAAATCTCGATTTTTCCTTACAAGATTTCGCCCTTATTTTAACCCTTGAGCGACCTGCAACACTCAAGCCTTTGGTATTCTGAAGCCACGTTCTATTAATTAATAATTTAATGAACACGGCTTGCGTGAAAATATAGGCAACAGACTCCTTTTATTTCTGTTCTGAAAAATTGGATTTTCCATATGTTATCCCCAGAGGCCACTCGTAAATGTCCCTCCATTTTACTCAACATCGGTGCACTTTTGGGGCACCTAAATCTGTCACTATCTGACGGTCTATAACACTGAGCACAAAAACCAAAGTACAAAACTGTTATTATATATGGTAGGTATAATGAAGAGATATTCAAAACATTAGAAAGAAGAATATTAAGGAGAAAATATAATGCAAGAATAAGAACAAATCTGGAAACACAGCAATATCAGAGCCGGATTCGTGGAGTTGTGCTCGCTAGATTGTATTTCACCGAAATGCGAAAGTTGCGTATCATCGGGTCAGTTTACAGGTGTATTGTTGAAGCATATTATGATAGGACACGAATAAATTCATGGCTTAGCTCCTATGATACCTAACAGTCACAAACCTGGAGCTGCTCTACTGCTTGGAATTGCTCCGGTGCCTGGGGTTGCTCCTCTGCCTGGAGTTCCTTCACTACCTGTGGTTCTTTCACTACACCAGGTTCCTCCATTTGAATTTCAGCCAATGCAGGTTCTGATACTTCTGCAGGTTCAGCCCTGACATGTACGTCCACTTGCACAGATATGCTTTGAGGATGCAGCGGTTCAGCCGTGCTAAAAGCAATTGTACAATATTTTCAAATGATTATGCAATCTTGGTTATGAAGAATTACTATTTTCTATGCTTTCTTAGAGTTAGACTATATCTTGGGTACACCAGAAACATTTCTTAGAAGTAGAAAATTATTTTCTTACCTCGCCATTGCTGGTGGCGGTAACATCATTCCCGACTCCCCGAAATCGTCGAGGAATGGCTGTTGTAGTAATCGATCCTGTCATCAGAAATTAAAAATAGGGTTTATCTGTTATTTACTGTTGTCATTCCAATGGTAATTATGTATTAATGTTAATATCCTTTAAATTAAATCTAAAACATCGTCTAAGAAAAAGCAGGCAAGATGGCCTTAAGAAAATCCCTTCATGCAATTACTGCATAAGCCTTGTGAAAAGTGAGAACCAAATTTGTTATTACATCCATTAGTATTAATATTTTTTGATATTACCTCTGAGATGGGCACTTCTTCTCTTAATGTAATTTCCGCCAACCTGGCTTGATTGATTGCGTCGCCTTGAAATAGATCTTTTAAAGATAGAGGTTCAAGCATCACCTCGGGCTGATCCCTGGAATATACATAAGCATGATACTAAACTGATGATTTACATAAAAAGTGAAACTTGAAATAATATACTATTCCCAGTAACTGCATCCTACACTACAACTCCCTACTTGTAACGGGAACCAAACAGGGAACTTACTTTTATTTCGAGTGTCTTTTTTTAGTCTTATCATCAGTATACATGCAAATAGCAATATTACATAGCCATTTTACAGCCTTTTGAATAATTAGTCGCCGAACTAACAAATGGAGAATTTTAATATTTTAAAGAAGTTTTACTAAAATATTTTTTCAAATTCATCACAACCTGTAAGATAAAAAGTCAATTGAAACCTGTTATAATACAAAATAAGTATGTATGGCAAAAGGCCATAACACCTACCGTAAACTGGGGTAACTGGTACGAATTTTCATATTTTTTTAAAAATTAAACTTGAACTGGCGAAAATAACTGCATTTAGGCTATTAATATTAGAGTGTTTATACATCTAAGTATCATTATCATTATCTTGTCCACAGTTGGACGTAGGCCTCCCGTAACATTGCCCAATTTCTTCGGTCCTGGGCCACTTGCATCCAATTTGTCTCCACTCGCTTTAAGTCGTTCGTCCACCTAGCTGGTGCCCCCCCTCAACCTCGGTACGCTTCCTCTCTTGGTCTCCATTCAACAATATTTTTTGTCCACCGCCCATCGGACATTCTTGCCACGTGGCCGGCCCAGTGTCATTTTAAGTGGTTTATCCTCGTCACGACGCCGGTCACGCCAGAACGTTGCCTTATTATGTTGTTGGCAATCCGGTCCCTCATTGACACTCCTAACATCGCTCTCTCATTCTTCCTTTGTGCTATTTTGATTTTATTTCGAGATTGTTTAGGGAGCGTCAGTGTCTCAGCACCGTAGGTCAGAACCGGGAGAACACACTGGTCAAAAACCTCGTGTTTCAGGCATACGGGAATGTTGGATGTAAAGACGTGTTTCAGTTTTCCATATGCAGCCCAGGTCAAATCAATTCTCCTGCTAAGTTCGTGTGTTTGGATGTCTCTATTTACTTTTATATGACCCAGGTATTGATAAGAGGAAACCTATTCTATTGGGGTACCGTTCAACATAATACAATTGCTCATTACAAGGTTTGTCATGTATTTAGTTTTAGACAGGTTCATTTCCAATCCCACCTGACGTGAAACGTTGTTAAGTTCGCCCAGCATTTTACTTGCATCGTCTATTCTGTCGGTAATTAAGACTATGTCGTCCGCAAATCGTAGATGACTCAACTGCTCTCCATCAACATTGATACCCGACAAGTCCCAGTTGGTCCGTCTGCACACAGACTCCAGAAGGGTCATGAAAAGCTTTGGTGAGATCGTGTCTCCTTGTCTGACTCCCCTTCCTATTTGGAATCTGTTTGTGTCGTCATGTGGTCTGACGTTAGCTGTGGCTGTTTCATATATATGTTTTATCAGTAAGATATATCTGTGGTCGATTCTACATTCCGCCAATGCTGGGACATTTTGTCCTGATGAATGGAATTAAATGTCTTCCGGTAGTTCACGAATAGGATCAGGGGTTTATTGTATTCTATGGTTTTCTCGATCAATATTTTCATTTCCAGACGATGGTCATTTGTTCCAAAGCCCTTTCGAAATCCCGCCTGGTCTCTCGGTTGGTAAAAGTCGAGTTTAGGTTCTAAGCGATTGGTTATTACTTTGGTAAAGAGTTTATAACCATGAGATAGAAGACTGATCGGGCGGTAGTTGTTCAAGTCAGTGCTGTCACCTTTTTTGTGTAGAACTGTGATAACAGCATTGGGCCATAGCTCCGGGGTTGTTCCTCTAAGCAGGCACTTTGTGAATAGTCTGCTAAGAGCCTACAGGACACATCTTCTGCCTGCCTTAATCGACTCTATCATTACTCCGTCGTCTCCTGGTGCTCTGTTGTTTTTCATTTGTCGCAGAGCACTATCAATCTCAGATGTTGTTATATCTGGAATGTCTTCGGAGTCTTCGTTTTGCACACATGGTTATGACGCGGTGTCCAGGGCGTCTATAGAGCTCGCCATAAAACTCCTCCAGAATCCATCTAAGTATAAATTAGTAGAAATACATGATTTTTTTTTTATGGTGCAAGTTGAGATATTAAGGTTTGAAGTGTGTTTCAAAGTAACCCCGCCAGATGGGATAACTTTGGTACACTGGCTTTTTATACGATTATTTCAACGTTATGGGTCTGTGTGCCAAAAATGGACATTGCATTTAATTTTTAAAAAAAAGGACAACACAAAAATATATTTTCTGTCACATTTTGAATTTTCTAGGGGCAAAAAGAAACGAAAAAAACAGACTTAA
>MU183487.1:126482-197184 GCA_016904865.1 Pissodes strobi | reverse complement strand
TTTTAATGTTTATTAAATAATTCCCAAGTTCAAGTTCAAACTTGGGATAGGGTGATAATTAGTTAATAGCTTTATGAATTATTATATTTGATGGTATATTATTTTATATGGAGGAAAAGTAATATTTTTCAAGGCGCGCTCGTGTTTAACAGCCGAACGGAGTGAGGCTGGTAATAGAGAGCAAGCCATGAAAGGTAACTTTTCCTCCAAATAAAATATGCTGTTTTTTCTTCAAATGTCGACAAATTAATGCAAAAAGTCTCTTTTTAATAGTAATAATTATTATTATTAAATATAAGTGGGTTCGCAAGGCGACTTAGACCGGTGCGGTGTCGGTCAGGTTGTTGCTATAGTAATGTAACATAAAGCTGTCAGTGGACACTGTCAACAATAATTATATTTTTAAAATTGCGTCTTCGATTGCGTTTTAATTCCGTATTGATAAGCAGTTATTGAGTAAGTTCGATTAAATAATAAGCAATTTGTTCCTAAATTAGTGATTTTTAGAAATGCAATCACACATTTTAGTTTAATAACTCTTGAGTTGGTGACGCTTATTTTGATGTTTGTTTGTATTGTATCTATGTTGCTATGATAACACTTTTACCTCCGCCGGCGGAAAAGTGAAAAGTAAAGCTCCGGCGGAGGAAAAACGAAACTTCACTGCCGCCTACACAGTCGAGTAATGACAGATTTACTGACGTTTGAAGAAAAAAGAATATATATATTTAAAAAATTATATCGGGTTATAAAATATTCGTCTCGCAAGAGAGATAAAGTATATGCCGCGTTTGATTTGACGCTCGGAGTATTCCAATACGCTTTTTATCTTTCTGTCTCTCTTTGGACTCGTCTTTAGCGAATAGAGAGCGAGAAAGACAGCTAAAATACTAGGACTGCTCCGACCGTCAAATCAAAAAACACAACTTAATATGGAAAACTGCATAAAAGAATAACCTTATACTACAAGTACATCAATAAAACTGTGAATCCTCTAGAATAGCAACCGCACTATATTACATATTCCAATGAAATCGGAAAAGAAGCGAACAACCTTAAAAAAAAGTCTTGCCACCAACGGAAATTGAACGCGGGACGCCATATCACAAACACAGGATCTGACCACTACACCACAAGACCTACATAATAGCGCAACGTCTCAAAACGGCTGAGCATAAAACGCAAATACGCATGATTGCAAACAATTATACCGCCGAGGCCAAGGAGCGGATAGTTCACAAGATGCATCCCATTTATTATTGGTCGAAATAATTGGGCGGGACTTAGAGCGTTCGTTTACTATTTTAGAATGTCTAATAAGTGGATTGCTTTCAGCTGGCCTAGTGGTCCAGAGGTTAGCTACTGTGCTTGTGATACGACGCACCGGGTTCAGTTTCCGGCAGTGGCAACACGTGTTTTTTTTCTATTTTTTTTAAGTTATGTCAAAGAGTATATAATGTAAGAGAGAAAACAGCCCGCGAATTTGCTTTGATCTTTCGTCAGCCGTTTCAATGACCTCGTCCCTTTAACTCGGAGATATCGCGACGTTGCCGGATATAACCTTTTTTATCAAGGCGGGCGATGTTGACGTCATGTCAACAAGATGGCGAATAATCGATTTCATCACAGTGGGTCGAAATAACGAAAATGAGGACAAAATTTACTAAATATCTAATACTTTCTTCTAGGATAAAATTTTATATCGAGTGATTTCCATTCAAATTCTCTGAGTTTGTTTAAACTTTTGCATTTTCTTAAAGTCTCAGTGCTCAACTTATTTTAATTAAAAAATGTGATAAAATTCAGTTTTTTAATGTTTCCGGCGAATTTTTATTAAAATTTATTCAGGACGTCTAAAAGCTTTAATTAATCAAATAAGAATTTCCTTCAGTTTAAATTAAAAAGGTGTAATCAATATTTTTCGATTATTTTAAAGGAAAGTTTCATTCAAAACATAGAGGGGATAAACTCTTAGTATGTAGATAAACCAACGTAAAAGTAAATTCTATTCGAATCTCACTTTAAAGCTTCATATTCACTTCCGCAAATTTCGCCTTTTTTTGACAGTTGTTGATTTTTCGCGCGAATGTAAGTTTTGGTCCATACTCATTGACGCGAAATTTCGTCAGCGAATATTTGCTAAAAAGTTCAAATAGTTTTAACTTTTTTGCAAATTTATGCTTTTAGTGGAATAAGTTTTATAGGTTAGGTCCAAGTACCAGATGATGTAAGCACGTTAGTAATATATTTTTAAATCTAGAATGGGCTCAATTAATCTGATTTCTGCAACTAAATTGCGAAAATCGCATTTTAAAAATATATTTCTAACCGAAAATTTTCTTTTCTGGTGTTATTTAGCTGGTGGGTATTACGTAGTTTTAGGATAATTACCAAAAGGACGCAAACGAAACATAAAATAATAATATCTCCACCGGAAAAAATTATAATTAATATTATTATACAATGGTCAAAGTATCTATTCTACAATTTAACTAATGAACCCAATGCCTGAAAAGAATAAACAAATAAATATAGCAAAGCAGTCAAGAAATTTGAGGTTAATTCACAATTATGGTAGAATTCGTAAAAAAAAAATAAAATATTTCACCGCGTATAATTTTAAAGCTGAAAATTACAGTTTATGTCAAAAAAGACGAAATTCACGGGTTAATTATTAGAGTAGAATGGATTTTTTGAGAAAAGTCATGAAAAATGCATGTACCTATTGTAGGTAAGCAAAATTTTACCGAGTGATTGTTAAAAGATTCTATTAAATGAACTGCGTTACATATCATAATTAAAGTTTACACACCTAATTTCACTTACACAATATGAATTAAAAAACTAAACCAAACGTCTCCCTAATAAATCTAAACTTGACCTTTACGGGATATATTTAACCCACTGTGTTGCTTGACGATTGTGTCCGATATAATCCGATAACATACGAGGCGTCCTTTAAGACGGAGTTCTCATCTATCCCTCTCTAATTTGATTGCTCTGTCTTACTGTCCTCTCTTTACATTATACTCTTTGGTTATGTTTGTAAAGTTTTTTTCTTCATTTTGGATATACCTTGGCTTAGTTGTTGGTTAGTTTTTGTTGATTGCACCCCCGTAGCCAGCGAAGCGAGCGGAATCCCATGCGTGAAATGAAATATTAAATATTCTAAAATAGTAAACAAAAGCTCTAAGCCTCGCCCAATTGCTTCGACCGGACGCTAGTGTAAAGAAGTATTCACTTCTATCACGTGTATTGCGTTACTCGCGACTTTTTTTTTCAAAGAAGAAACCGATAATCTGGGAAGGAAAAAACAGGTAGAATCCAATATAACCTTATCTTTTCAAAAACACCGCTACGGGTGGCCGAAAACTCGCTGTTTCAAAATGGTGGGTAAAAAACGAAAGAAATCCCAGCTTTTCTCTCTCTATATAAGAATGTACAGGGCTATCCAACGAGGACTAGACAAGGCAATGTTTTGACTTTCCCTGTACTTTTATAAAAAAAAAACTGAAATGGCCATCTTATGTAATTTTCTCCCGCGTATTCGGATATGTTCAGCAAAAAACAATTGAACGTCAAATAAAAGTTCTAGATATTTTGTTAAATGGAACACCCTGTATAATACTACATTTTTGAACTCTCTAGAAAAATCTAAACACATTTTGTGTTTAATATCCTATATTTAGATTAGGTAAGAGTAAGGATACCGCGCATGGCATTGAGCCAATGTACTGAAATTGAAGCCTTATCAGAGCGGCGGCCATTATTTATGTGGCAAACACGTCTATTGTTGTGACGGTGATATTTTGCAGTTATTTTGTGAGATTTTGAACAAAGAGAGATAAAAACTAAGATTCATAATGGTAAATTGTTCGGCATAAGGTTGCAAGAGTCGAAGTGGGAAGAAGAAGCCTGGAATTTCATGTCACAGGTAATTATTGTCTGCTGACCTTGTAGTTTATTTGCATATTTCTTGTTTTAATAATAATGCATAATGTACACATTGTGTTACCTTTGAGTATATCATGATAGGGATGTTTATTTAATTATCCAGAGTAATTTGATACCCGATCTTGGATATTTTCAGTCATCAAATAATCAAGAAAGCCATAAATCTTCTTCAAGGAGGGTCATTGAACAGAGGCGTAGGTAATATATTTTTCATACTCTACCTATAAAATGGCTATATTATTTTACGACTTAAAATTACTTTAACTTATTAATTATTACTTATAATTTCAATTGATTTATTGAAGTTACCCAGTAATTTATGTGGCAGCTGGTAACAGGCTTTTTCCCATATTATCTGTCCTCTTCTTTCCTTGTCTAAGATCCTATACCTATCTTTAGCTGTTTACCAAATATTGACAGTTGAAAGTCGGGCATTTTGACACTTTAACAGGCTCTAAAATCTAAACCGCACGAGATCAGAGAAAACGATTTGCACATTCCTATCTTGGGTTTTCATAAGCTATCGAATGATAGTAACTTTGTATTTAATCGAAGATTTAAAAGTTCCGGTTAATTTTATCCGCAGGTTAAACTCGAAGATACTGTCATTTGATAGTTTATGAAAATTTAAAATAGGAATGTGCAAACCGTTTTCTTTGATCTTGTGCGGTTTAGAAAGTGTCAAAAATACCCGACTTTCACCTGTCAATATTTGGTAAACAGCTAAAGATACTAGATAGGTATAGTCCAAAAATGTAGTAACATACAGGGTGTTTTATTTAAAAAATATCAAAGTGGACCCCTAGCACTTTTATTTGATGTTCAATTGTTTTTTGCTGAACATATCCGAATTCGCGAGAGAAAATTACATAAGATGGCTATTTCAGTTTTTTTTTTAAATAAAAGTACAAGGAAAGTCAGAAATTCACCTTGTCTAGTCCTCGTTGGATAACACTGTACCTAGAACTCCAAGATAAAAGAAAAAAGTCACCAACACCCGATTATTTTTGACTCCAAACGCTCATTGGAAACTTTCGGAAACTGGTTTTAAAACAGTCCCTTGGAAGTAAACGAGATATCAACTTGGACGAAAAAGCAAGCACGGCAATCAAGTCTCAACACCACAAAGAAAAACTTACCAACCATTCACTTAGGATCACTGCCATATCCAAGTTAGCCAAAAGCGGAATGTCGATGTCGGAGCAAAACTTAATGAGAATAACAGGTCATTCAAATACAAAATCAATAACAAGCTATTATTTACAAATGGTTCAAGATCACCACCAAAAAATAATTGAACAAATGAGGAAACTGGGAAAAGAACCGCGTCAACAGCAAATGCCTCCAGCCCCTACGGCAAGCAACACACCAGCAGCGGTCCTATGACAACGCCAACATCGCGCGTCGGCGCTATACCAAAATGTGGTTAACAATTACCAAAATTGCAATTTTTATTATTCATTCAATTAAAATTTGTATAATAATAATACTTTGGTTGATATTAAATGTTCGTTTCATTTTTTAAATAAATAATATGATTATATTAAATTTTTGGAAATTTATTACATAATTGCAACAATAAATGTCAATTTGTTAAGTTAATATGTAATTATTTAATTTTTACTTAATAAAGTTTATGTTTTTGATTCCTAAAATATTCTCCCTATATACCGCTCGTGCTTAAAATTAACCAGATAATTTTTTACTCGAGCCTGTTTACAGATTTCACTCGCCCTTGGTTCGACTCTTGAAATTATAAGCAAACACGCATACATGAAAAATTATTGGTATTTTTTAAGTGCTCGTGGAATTACTCCCGATAACCCAAACTCTTCCAAAATCGTAATCGGTTTATGGGCCACCCCGCTCGCCCGGATATATTTAAACTTAATTTTTATTTTTGACGATTTAAAAGAAACTGAAGCCCACATAATGGGTATGAAATTGTCAATGAACTTAAAATGGTTTTCTTCCACAGGTATTATATGTGAAATCTATGGAACTACCTTTTTAACGGAACAAGGAAAAATTCTTTAAAATTATTATTTGAAAATGTCTCATATATCGTACGCATTTTTATACACTTACACTTTTTTATATTTGCTCATCGGATCCAACGCATTAACGACTCTTTGCAGTTTCTTTCCCCAATAGAACAAATAAACAATACATACGGTCAGGGCTATTAGTACTGCTGCTATGACGCAGTGTATGATTAGTACTTGTGTCTTGTAAACTTCTGTGTCGCTACGCTAAAAATAGCATTGTGTTTTAGATAAATTGAGGCAAAAAAATCATTCTTATGAAATGTATTATAACCTAATAATGTGATATTCATTAATTAAACATGTTATAAATAAATGTTACTGTATGGCTTACCAAATTGGAAACAGCTAGCAGGGTCTTTGTACAGTTACATGTACCTACTGTGTCTTGTCCTTCGGACATTTTTTTTTAATAATTAAATCTAATTGAACACAAAAATATCTAAGTAATCCAAACCCCTTATCATACTCTATCATGCACGAGAAATAAAAGTTTGCAAGTAGGTACTGCTAAATCCGTGTTTTTGTCTGACTATACAATAAATAAAAAATAATTGCGCCTCCGAATACGTGCCAACCTAATCTACAAAGATTAGATGATTAAATGACAACAAAAATATTATCTTGAAATGTTGACTTCTTATATCTACAATTAACTTTCCTGATAAAATTTTACGAAATTAGCTGCAGTGACCGGAAAATTATTATTACGCCTATAATCACAGTACAGTTCTGTATTATAGGGGAGATGCAGTTTCATTAAAAATTATGGAATATTAATAAATTTTCATGGAAATGTTAAATAGCGGTTGTCTTTTGTTTACTTTCTGTTTTTTTAAGGTTTTTGCTTATACTCCAAAAAAAAATTAGATATATATTCTAGGTATTTGAGATTAAAATATGAACAGTTCTTATTAATAAAATCAAAAATTCAATTTAAATTATTATTTTTTTTTAACATAATTTATCTTATAACTATACAAGCTGTGTTTCAAATCATGTGGGCCCTATTACTAACTTGTTTATGATTTACAATAGTAAAACAATTAACATCAACAGTGCAGGAGCTTTAGACACTGCTTATATATAACGACTGTAAAATTACATAATTCCCTAGTCTATATAGAAATTTAAAATGATTATACTTATTGTTAGTTTTTTGCCGATCTCTGCAACGGAGCCTCGGATCGAAAATCTGACAAGCGATGACCCGGGCACGGGGTCATCAATGGGGGGGGAGGGGATTATACCTCCCTCATCTCCATAAATTTTCGAAAAATTAAAAAAAAAAATACGTAAAAAATTGTTCGAAAACTTAATAAAAGTATTATAAAACGAAATAAAAAAAAATAATGAAAAAAGTTAGAAACGCGGTTTTCTGCGAAAAAAAGGCGAAGGAGCTCAGCTACGAGGTCGGGGAGCATTTTTCCGTTTCCTATGTGGTTACCGCTACATGGAGCGCTAATCATATAGGATTTGTTAAGCTATATCTGACGTGGCGTTTCCTATTAGGTCAGCGCACACTGACGCTATCCGTTGACATATTCATTAATTCTGACTTTAACAATTATTCGTGCAATCATTTTGTAATCTTTCTCGTTGTTTTACCTTAAAATTGTTTGGGATTTCTCTCCAATTAGAGTCAGAGCAAGCGGCTCTAATTAGAGAGAAAACCCAAGCAATTTTAAGGTAAAACATGAATCCTCGACTACAATATACAGGGTGATTCATGAGGAAACGTCAATACTTCAGGTACATATTCAGAGCCCAAAAATAAACATAAAAGTCTATATAAACATGTGTCCGCGAGGCCTTCCTTTTCAAGATACAGGGTGTTAAAGTTTTTATTTAATTTTTCTATTTTCTAAATAAAATCTATGAAAATGTAAATATTGTAGTGAAACTTGATATTTGGAGGTTTTTTGGTATGACGAATTCGAATCTAATGTTAGTATAGCTCTTGCTTGTAGGGGGCGCCACCTACATGACTTTCCACTTCTTTGACCAATCACAAATTTTTGGTATGACCCCGTATTACATTTTTAAGTAAAATTCCTTTGTCATTTTTACCTCACAAAGGTATACTTGTTAAGAGTTGATACGAGCAACTGTTTTCTAGATATTTGGATTTAAAACAATTTCGATGCATGTAGTTTTTTATCCCAAAATTTTAAAAGTTTATATTTTTGTTCAAATTTAAACGCGTCTTGGTACAAAGCTTTGAAGTGAAGGGTTAACACATTTTTTGAGATGTATATTCAGTGACTCAGACACAAGCTTAATAATAATAATTTTAATAAAAATTAAATAAGTATATTTTGTTTAGTTTATGTCTGAGTCACTGAATACACACCTCAAAAAAATGTGTTAACCCTTCACTTCAAAGCTTTGTGCCAAGACGCGTATAAATTTGGACAAAAATATAAACTTTTAGAATTTTGGGATAAAAAATCACATGCATCGAAATTGTTTTAAATCCAAATATCTCGAAAACGGTTGCTCGTATCAACTCTTAACAAGTATACCTTTTTGACGTAAAAATGACAAAGGAATAGTTTGTTCTACTTAAAAATGTAATACGGGGTCATACCAAAAAGTTGTGATTGGTCAAAGAAGTGGAAAGCCATGTAGGTGGCGCTCCCTACAAGTAAGAGCTATACTAAGATTAGATTCGAATTCGTAGTACCAAAAAACCCCCGGGTATCAAGTGTCACTACAATATTTACATTTTCATAGATTTTATTTAGAAAATAGAAAAATTAGATAAAAACTTTAACACTCTGTATCTTGAAAACAAAGGCCTCGCGGACACATGTTTATATATACTTTTATGTTTAGTTTTGGGCCCTGAATACGCACTTGAAGTATTGACATTTCCTCATGAATCACCCTGTAGAACAGATCTATTTCTCGTTGTGTCTCGTTATTTCTCGTATTATTATTTCTGTTGCCTCTCGCGTAATGGAGGAGATAATTAAAAAGTTTGAGACTACTAGGCGAAACAATTTCGGTTAGCTTGGGTTAGCTTTGATTGGTTTGGGTTTGCTTTGGTTAATTCAGGTTAGCTTTAGTTAGTTTGGGTTAGCTTTAGTTAGTTTAGGTTAGCTTTGGTTAGTTTCGGCTAGTTTCGTCTCGTTTAAGCCACTACGCAATTGCGTGAAGTAAGTATTGCGCGAAGCGCAAGCAATTTCGGTTAGCTTGAGTTTGCTTTGGTTTGTTTGGGTTAGCTTTAATTAGTTTGGGTTAGCTTTGGTTAGTTTAGATTAATTTTAGTTAGTTTGGGTCAGCTTTGGTTAGTTTCGGTTAGTTTCGTCTCGAGAAACTAACCGAAAATATCCAAAGCTAACCCAAACTAACCAAAGCTAACCCAAACTAACTAAAGCTAACCCAAACTAACCAAATCAAACCCAAGCTAACCGAAATTGTTCCGCCTAGCTTGCGTGAAGAAAGGCTTGCGCTTCGCGCAGTCCTTTCTTCACCAAAGTGCGTAGTGGCTTAAACGAGACAAAACTTATCGAAATTAACCAAAGCTAACCCAAACTAACCAATACTATCCTAAACTAAGCAAAGCTAACCCAAACTAACTAAAGCTAACCCAAATTAACCAAAGCTAACCGAAATTGTTTCGCCTAGGTGCATGAAGAAAGACTTGCGCTTCGCGCAATCCTTTCTTCACCCAAGTGCTTAGTGGCTTAAACGAGATGAAACTTACCGAAACTAACCAAAGCTAACCCAAACTAATCAGAACTAACCTAAACTAACCAAAGCTAACCCAAACTAACTAAAGCTAACCTAAACTAACCAAAGCAAACCCAAGATAACCGAAATTGTTTCGCCTAGGCTTGCGCGAAGCGCAAGCCTTTCGTGCGTAGTGGAAGCTTAAACGAGACGAAACTAGCTCAAACTAACCAAAGCTAACTCAAACTGACCAAAGATAACCTAAACTAACCAATGCTATCCCAAATTAACCCAAACTAACTCAAAAAATGAAAATGACATATTTCCGCAAGAAGTTTTTTGGGTTAGTCGGGGTATTATGTTTAAAAAAATATTTAGAATGTAAAACAGAAACATGTTTTCATGTAACTGATTTCAGTTATTCTAGAGTCGAAAAAATGAAAATGATGCATTTCCGCAGAATTTTTTTTAAAGATTTTGTATTTGGGGGGTTGCTCTATACTAAATAAATAAATATTTCTTACATAACTGATTTCAGCTAAGCGAAAGTTGATCCAAAAAATGAAATTATTGAAAACACATACCTTCAAATTTCGTACAAATGATAAATGGAATGATATATAATAGGATTAATGTGACCATTAGCCAGTACTTCATATACTTTTTCTAAAGATGTAGTTGCCACCAGCGAAGATCTTTGAAATGATTTCGCGTCGCTAGCCGACAGTCCGTCTTCAAAATACTTGTAAAACTTTTCTTTTGTTAACGCATTCAAGCGTAAAAAGCTGTACGCTTCCGCAACATGAATTCGGTGAGTGTGTTTCTAGTAAATGTGTTTCAATAAAATACAAATAAAGTCATTGAAAACAATTTTTTTATCACAATCGGTACCTACCTCAATTACTGCATTCAAGTTTTCTTTCAAAAGAGAGTTTCTGTATTTAGTAAATCTATAGTCTGTCTAGAAATAATCGGGAAAAAAGAAAATTAAATTAAATTTCTTCGGTTGAAATTTTTATAACTTGAATTATAAAATTACAACAAATAATTCATCTCCTTTACATATACAACCTCCATTTATCTCTAAGCGCTTCACGTATAGCGAAGCTACACCCGAAACTAGGTGGCCGTCATAATATTCGGTGACGGTGGTCCAGGTGTAAAACTGACCGATTCAAATCTGTGTTACTTTGTGGCATTACTCGTTCCACTTCAATGTTTGTTAGTCCCCATAATGTGTTTTCACTGAGACTCAGATTGGATAAAGCTGCTGCTATGAATTTGTTGCCAATTGGCGTTCTTGCATTCAAGCTTAAATATAGACAGGAATATGGCATCGTGCATTATACTGCCGAATATGCCACCCCTCTGGAAACATAAACCGTTTCCTTCTGGAAATCCTTTTATAATGGCACAATACTTTGCACTGTTACCGGTACCATCAAGTATACAGAGAGGTGTATTACTCTCCGAACCATTATTTCTATGGGAAAATTTATAAATTTGGACTGTAACATGTTCTCTTAATAAGATGTTTAGGTGAGTTACACCAAGCTGGACACAACATTCGTCAGATATAAGAACATTGCTGAAATTATCTCCTTGAAAACGTTCACAAAATCAGCATCTTTGCAAGGATTTTTTTGGTTTCCTTGATGTGTAGCATGCTAAATTTTTGAACCTTAAGGGCGGATTTTGTAGTCCCAAGGCCGCTAGAGCGTTTTAAATGCAAATCCTATGCGGTCTTTTCGAAACTGATCTAGGACTGATATCTGTGCGTTTTTTATCATCTTTATTGTCTCATCTACTCAGCTTTTTTCGAGTCCACTCAATTACATTAATGTTATAACGTTCGAACAGCTTTTCTATACAAAGATTCTACCTCTCTTCTTTTTCTACTTTCGACATTATTTCACAAATCTTAAGCCTGCTTACAATTAATAATGTTTGGCAGATAGTGTTGCCATGCTATTTTAACCGTAGCCTATTATCCGAAGAACGTACTTGATGCATTACTTTTGTCTTGGAATGTTACGAAAAAGAAATATATTAAAATTAGGAAAAATATAAAATTCCGGATACTTTCTAGACGGACTATATTTGTTTTTTTAACTTTGTATATAATCTTTGCAGGACAATCTTTGTTTCGCTGACTTGTACTTTCGTTTTTGCGGTTTTTATTTTTTTTGCTGTGATGACAAAGAAAATCTTTTCTATAATGAAGGCTCTGCAAATTTGCATAATTTACGTTTTTGGAGCAGCAGAAAAGTCGTTTATCCACTGCATACACTGTTCATCGTAGTCTGGAGAATTTACTTTGGTACGCAAAACTATTTCGTATTCATTCTCCTTCTCACTCCACTCACACAACTTATAAATTTACACGTAGCATCAAACTTTTTAATTATCTCTTCCATTACGCGAGAGGCAACAGAAATAATAATACGAGAAATAACGAGACACAACGAGAAATATTACAAAATTATTGCACCAATAGTTATAAACGTCAAAATTGATGGATATGTCAACGCATAGTGTCAATATGTGCTGGCCTAATAGGAAACGCGACGTCAGATATAGCTTAACAAATCCTATATGATTAGCGCTCCATGTAGCGGTAACCACATAGGAAACGGAAAAATGCGGTCGGGGATGGCAAGTCAGAAAAAAAATGCTTATGAAAAAAATACAATTTTTTTTTTAAATGGGAGAAAATTGAAACAAACGTAAAAAAATGTTCGGAAAGTTAATGAAAGTATTATAAAAGGAAAGAAAAAAAAGTAAAAGATTGTTCGGAAAGTTAATAAAAGTGTTATAAAACCAAATGAAAAAAAAATTAAAAAAAGAAAAAGAAAGAAATTGCTCGGAAATGTAATAAAAGTATTATAAAAAGAAATCAAAGCAATACAAAGTTAGAGAAACGCGGTTTTCACCGAAAAACAATTAAAATCATAAACTAAAAAGAACTTAAAAAAAAGTGTCGACACCCGTGGCAAAAGATGAGAAAAAAAACCTTAATTTCAAATATCTCTTTCAGAAGTTTCACTTCAGTTGTGTGCTTATAAAGGTGAGGTACATATACTTTTTTTAACGATTTTGAAGACATTTGTTTTAAAATATAGATATTCAAAAATTGTACTTTGTATCAAAATTGCCGATTAAAAAAATAAAAATTAAGGTCCACCATGATTTTTTTTTAGTAGTAACATTGTTTTCAAATTTTCTGGAATAAATAGTTTCCGAGATATGATCGGTGACCACCCTTACTAAAACATCCTGTATAATATTAAAATGTAGCTATATAAGTAATTAAAATAGTCTTTCTTATTCTAAATGTGTTTTTTTGTGAATTCTGTTTTCGTAAAAAACAAAATCATACATGAACCCTAGCCTGAATCATCAAAATTTTTCTTTAGCTACTTTTAGCAAGGAATGCAAAAAACCTTGCTAGCACCCGGGCGATCTTAGGTCCATGCGCGGCCCCTAAAATATGTTGGCAACATTGCTTACGAAAGTGTCAAAAAAGCCATTTTGACACTGTCCTTGACCTTGCGGCCAATGTAAACGCACCCGCTCTCTGCTCTTTCAAGTAAATCCAAAAAGTCTTTAAACAAATTCAAACCGTATATAGAAATGCCCCAAAAAAGATATTTACATCGAAAATTTTGCTAGACAAGAAATGAGCTTAAAACGTATTAGGGGAATTTCTGTGAAAAAGTCAGTGCAGCCATAATATCACTAGACTTCCATGACCGCCTGTTGGGAAAAAAGAAAATAAATGACTATTGCAAATTTTTATTTTTCCTGAACCAGTCGACCAACAAAACACGTTTTCATTTAATTGGTGCAGACCAACTATTTTAATTTTATTGGTAATTCTTTTATTCATTCCAACTGTTTACTGTTTGCCGATGATCTGAAGCTGTTCAAGTGCATTGGGTCTGAGTCTGATGCTCTCGACTTGCAGTGTGATCTTGATAGATTGTTTGTTTGGTCTCGTCATAATGGTCTTGACCTCAATGTTAAGAAATGTTTTTCTATCTCTTTTGGTCGATCTGACAACACACCTAAGAATAAATATTTTTTGAATGGTGCTGTTTTGGAGTCGGTTTCAGAGATCCGCGACTTGGGAGTGATTCTCGACAGTCAATTAACTTTTAAATCACATGTTAATAAAATTGTTCGGGAAGGGTTTAAAAAACTGGGTTTTATCTCTAGATACGGAAGTGACCTTAGTGCTCAATCATTTAAGCTGTTGTATTGTTCATTGGTGCGTTCGGGTCTCGAATATGCATCTGTCGCTTGGTCACCTTATTATCAGTGTCAGATCGACTCTTTGGAGAGTGTTCAACGTAGGTTCTTGCGCAAGTTGGCTTTTAGGGCGCACATTAATATTTATAATGATACTAATTATTCAATTAATTATAATATAGTAATGCGAGACTTTAATATGGTTGAGTTGAGTCAGCGACGACAACGTGCTGATGTTCAGTTTATTTTTAAGCTTCTTAATGGCTCTGTCTGCGCTCCGCAGTTACTTCGTGAGATTAATTTCAATACTGTTCATAGAACTAGGAATAGTACTATGTTCAGGGTTCCGTTCCACAATACTAACTATGGCTTTTATAGCCCAATAACTCGCATGGTTCGCTGTCTCAACACCGTTGGGTTGGACCCCTTTGGGTTGGACCTATTAACATTTAGAAAGCGGTTGGATCGGCTACTTCCTATCAATTAGGTTGTGTTTTGTATCAATTTCTGTTCTGTATCTATTTCTGCATTTGTTACTATACTGATTTGGTTACTATAATGATTTTATATTTTGGCTGCTATTGTTTTCACTAATTTTATGATTGCTTTTATAATTGTATTAACTGTATTGTTATTGTAAAATGGATTTTCCGTTGAAATAAATAAATAAATAAAAAAAAAAATAAATAATTTTGAAGAACAATAATTCTATAATCATATCCAGATAATTTGGTGCAGGTCGCGTATAACCGCCACGCCAAGATTAAAGGTGACTGGCGAGGAATTTGCCGAACTTTCGCATCTGATGTGGGTTTATCTGGGGCTAGACTTGAGATGAGCGTGCCAGCCACTGAGATTTGTTTCATGATACTATTACCAGAGTATGTTATACACTATTACTACCACCGACGACAAAGTAGAATGTTCTACCGATTCCGACGTACAGGGTGATCCCCTATAATGTCGCCCCCCTTTAACTTTTTTATTTTAAGTGTCCCGAAAAAATTAAAAGTATAGTTATGTAGGTACTGATAAATACTTTTTTTCTGTGTGTAAAAAATATTGGAAAAATGATCAGTATACAGGGAAAAACAAAAAGTTAATTTTTTTCAATGGATAATCCTATATATGAATTTATTTTTCGATTCCTCGTAAAATTCTAAGCATATTTTATGTATGATGTTATACCTCTAGAGTTAGTAGTTTCACAGCTATGAACAGTTGAAAATCGGTATTTTGGCTACTTTTTACCTGGGCAGCAAGAAGATCATTAGAGATGGAGTATAATGAATTTCACATTCCTATCTTAACTTTTCAAGAGCTATCTGATGGTGCTAACTGGTGGTACCTACCGAAGTACCAGATTTGGTACCCATGGTACCGCCTGCCAGTTAATACCGTCAGATAGTTCTTGAAAACTTAAGATAGGAATGTGAAATTCATTTTACTCCATCTTTAATGATCTTCTTGCTACCAAGGTAAAAAATAGCCAAAGTACCGATTTTCAATACTGTTTATAGCTGTGAAACTACTAACTCTAGAGGTATAACATCATACATAAAATATGCTTAGAATTTTACGAGGAATCGAAAAATAAATTCATATATAGGGTGATCCATTGGAAAAAAAAATAACTTTGTTTTTCCCTGGATAGGTACTGATTGTTTTTCCAATATTTTTTATACGCAGAAAAAAGTATTTTACAGTACCTACATAACCATACTTTTAATTTTTTTTGGGACACTTAAAAAAGTTAAAGGGGGGCGACATTATAGGGGATCACCCTGTACACTCGAATGTTCATATAAATATTATAGATGCTGCTGAGGATAAAGGTCTATTTATAAACTCGTAAAGTTCGTAATGTTGAGGTTGGTTAGTTTATAGTTGGTGAGGTTCAGAGTTCATTTTATGACATTTATAAACATCACCAAGAAGTTCGGAAAGTTTATATTTGATTGGTTAAAACCAACGAATGTAGAGGTCGTTTGTTAAAACTCATGACCAATAGAATTTCGGACATTAAAAATTTGTATAGTCCTGGTGATTGAGATTATACAAAAATGGATAATTTTGAATTACTTCTATAAGTAGCACTGATGCATCAATATCCTCGATTTCACTCCATTCTTCAGATTCAGCCATTTTCACAAAAAAGTAACAACAATAAAAACAGCTGTGGGATTTCAAATGTCAAATCAGCTATTGACAGCGATCATGTGCTAGTACAGTGATTTTTCATTGGTTGGAATGAACTTTCTGAACTCTGAATATGAAATTTGGTTGGTTATCTCTCATCTTTGCAAACATTCTGAAAAATAGCGAACTTTTCGCCAACTGAGTTTATAAATTGAACTGAATGATTTGACTAGTTCATCTTGAACTAAAATTTAAACTCCCCAAGTTCCAACTAGGTAAGCATCAACATTGCGAACTTTTCAAGTTTATGAATCCAGTGTAATAGTTAATAGTACGTTCCTTGAATCGGAAAAGGCGTAATGGTTTTGTCACTGTTGGTTTTAACTTAACGTTCTTCCTGAATTTTAAATTTATTTTTATTATTCAAACTTCAAATATTTATTCACAATAATGCATAAAATAAAGTATTCTTGCACGTCCAATAAAAATAAATAGTAAAATCATAAAATCTTAGTAATAGTGACATGATACAAAGACATAGTAAATATTAAATATGACCTAACTGACAAGACTACAGAGATTACTATAGTTACAAACAAATTACATATATACAGTCTAGTACCTAGGAGACAGAATACAACATCACAAATATCAAAAATAGGAGAGTTTTCTCACAATGCTCTACATGTGTATAATATTTTCAAAATATTCATCCTCTTAAGAAAGGCCTTTACTCTTAAGGCAGGCCTTTACTCTAAACTCATATGTCTTTAGGTCAAGTGATCTAACTTCGTTAGGTAAGGCATTAAAGAATCTTATTTCTTATTCCATAATGATTTGACCCATCCCTGGCTTGTGCTGTTCTACTATGATTAATAGATAACTGATTTCTACCCCTAGTATTATAGGAGTGAAAATCTAGATTTTGGGTATATTCATTCAGATGCTTCTTTACATGAGTGAGACAGATGTATATATACAATGATGGCAATGTTAGTACCCCTAAAGACACACACCCCCCGAAACACACTGCCTCAAGTTCCTAAGAACATATATTCCCTTGTTCATATTTTTTATAATACTATCACAGTGTTCTGACCAAGTTAGTTTAGGATCGAGTAAAACTCCAACAAATTTTATGTCAGTGATTCCGAATCAAAATTATAGGGCCTGAGACAGAATGTAAGGGTCTGCGCTTTTGCCTCGTTCATACACAGCCCATTGGCGAGGAACCAATCACAAACACAATCCTGTAGGTTCATTACCAACTCTCTCAATGCGGCCAGGCTATCTGCAGAGCTAACAGCAGTAGTATCATCGGCAAAAAGGATTATGTCAGTAGAGGGAGATGCCATACAGCAGTTTATGTCATTAATAAATAGCAGAAAAAGAACCGGCCCTAGGACAGATCCTTGTGGCACTCCATAGGTGACTGGAGCAATAAAAGATGTTTTCCTATTGTAAGACACATACTGCTGTCTATCAGCAAGATAAGACTCTACAAGGTTCAAACTGCCATCAGCAAAGCCACAGTGTTTCAACTTCTGAAGCAAAAGGACATGTGACCTCAGGGTTGTGCACCGCCCAATTACAGACATTGGTCTGTTGCGACTCATTGATACTGTTTCTCAGATAGATTGGTCTTTTCTAAATCATAACAGTCTAACACCTAGCAACAAGTTTAAAACTTTCATTAACCAAGTTTTAATTGCGTGCGACACTTCATTTCCTGAAAAGACCAGTATTGTTAGAGGACTGGGCCATTTTAAATCTAGACAGTTATCTTGGTTTAATGATGATCTCAGGCGCGAAAGAGAACTATTGAGGTTCTTAGTTTCATTAAAAGGTGACAGGCCTGATTTATTAGTACCTAATAATTTAATGTTTATGTCGCATGTCCCGGGACATTGAAGATACATCCTTGGTACATACAATTCCTTAAATACGGTGTATATACTTTTGCAGTATACTCGGAACATCCCAGTAATAACTTATTTAAGTACGTCTTCTTGCAGATATCTGTCGGCTATACAATTCCTTAAATACGTTATATATACTTTTCCAACATACATGGAATATCCCAGTAATAACGCATTTAAGTACGTTCTCTTTTACGGATATCCGTTTATGCATTTTAATACGAGATTCAGAGTGCAAAAATAGTTTCCAGTTATGTAAGTCTTGTATATTTATTTATTAAAAAACTTTAATATTAATTGGAAATTCCAAGTTTATTTTACAAACAGAAAATCTGGGTTAAAATAAAAATATATATGTCGTAAAACTGCATGAAAACAGCTCGTACGCTCATGTCTATTTGTGAAAAGCCAAAATAGTCGGCGGCAATGATGTTGCGGTCAATTGTCAAAAGTTATCTTTTCGACAATTCACCAGTGACAGTTGACAGTTCGTAGTTCTCGGATGTGGTATGTGGTATGACGGGATTGAGAGGTGGTTGATCCTGAATTAGAGTTATAAAAATACATAAACCAAAACTACAAAATATCATTGGATTTTTACTACATTCCAGTGCGTTTTGGTAGGACAGAAATTTGTAGTGGACAGTGGAACAAAAAGACATATCCATATATTTGTGTGAGAAATCGATCGTCGCGTGGCTCAAAAGAGCTAAGGAACGCCAGGACAGATCACAGAGAAAGTTTGCGACTAATATTAGTGATATGTGACAAATTTTTTATTTCTTTAAGTTAGATACTTAGCTGCTGTTAGCCATTAAACCTAATTGGTGTTATATGTTCAATTTCGTACATATAAAAAAATTTTAATTATAATAATTACATTTTTATTTATTACAAACACCGTTATGTGCATGGCATGCGCATCACCGAGATTTTATATCCATAAGACGTATGTTAGCAATATACTGGAAATTTCCGTTTTTGCTACAGGATATCCTAATGATAATAATAATAATAATATAATAATACATTTATTAACGGAATATACCATTTTTTACATACAATGCGTGTACAAAAAATCCTTAAAAATAAAAATCTAGTACAATATAATGGGAATTAAAAATAACAAGTCATATTAAACAAAGAGAATAAGAAACAATATCACCATATGGTCAAGCATCAAAATTAAATCATGAAACAGCACAACAACATAACATCATTCAGCAATGCACATCCTATATCAGAAATGAGCCTTTCTAATTGCTGACTTAAACTGAGCAAATGACATATTAAAAATATGATGGTTTATCGATGGTCGGTGACCAAAACAATACATCCTTAGTATATTTAATATAGAATCCAAAAAGTTGCTTTATTAGGACATCCTTCCGATGTCCTATGCATGTACCATAGATAATGCCATATATCTCGGGGATATATCTGCGGATATCTAAGGGACTTCCGAATTAGTCACATCAGATATCCCTGCGATGAACTATGGATAGCGTAAGCCGGTAACATACATACGCGGGACATACATGGATATCCTACGAGATATACTCGGGCTATATTTAGGACACATCTGTGCTATCTGGGAACAGACCAATGTCTGTAATTGGGCGGTGCACAACCCTGAGGTGAGGCTAATGTAGATTTAAGATCAGAGACACAGACTGATATTGCCTTATGGTCTGAAAGACCAGGCTCAGTGACCTGAGCATTACAACTATTGGCGACCAAGTTAGTAAACACATTATCGAGGCAGGATTGATTTCTAGTATTCTCGGAAATCAGTGGTAACAAACCATATGACTCAAATAAATCCATAATAGTATGAGCATCAACTATCGATGGCATCAACCGATTTTGTCTGGAAGTGAACATTAAAGTCACCTGTAAGAATGATACCCCTATTGATGTCAAGAGAATCCAAGAGTTCTGTTAATTTGTCCATAAATGTTGGAAAATCTCCATCAGGGGAACGATATATAGTACCTATTTGAGTATTATTAACAGTTAAGCCTGCAAATTCAAAATCCAACTCCCTTGAGAGAATATTCTCCCCAAAAGTTAAAGGGACAGCCTGCATGTCCCTTTTGGCTAAGATAGTTACACCTCCATGTTTTCTTTGAGTTCTGCAGAAGCCAGAGATGGGTATCAACTCACCCAGACATACTAAAGCCAACTCTTCAGACCTTAACCAGTGCTCATTTATACACAAAATGTTATAGTTTTTATCAAGTAAATAGGCATCTAGCAAATTAGTTTTATTTCTGGACATTTATTGATATTAATTTACCCCATCTACCCAAACTAACCTAATATATCAGTAAGATACTTTAATGAAGTATACCTACTGGTTGTGTTATATGAGTTGCAAAATTGTAAAAATGTATGTAGTTTTTTTTCCTTTATTTCTATTTAAGTTTGCTTTTCATCAAGCATTTTATTATACGATGGGTTATTTTTCATTTTTAGTTACCTATGTTTTCTTTTGGTTTTTAAAAGGTTTTGTTAAATTGTGATTAATTTTTGTGAAATAAAAATTTTGGTTTGATTTATTATATTTATAAGTTAAAATTAACCCGCGATTGGTATCGCCGTTAGATTTTATCTAACATTTTTAAATTTTTGGACACCCCATTCACTGTGTAAGCTTTATATCTAGGCCCGTCCATCTATGCATACCTGAACACCCGTCCGATCACTCCCCACCATCAGTATCTCTCGCTGATTTTTTATTTTATTTCTTAATTAGATTATGTGTATTTTTTCATTTATTTATCACATACATATAAGAACACTGCATGTAATATGTAATAAAGGTATCGTAGAAACATATTTATAATATTCCTGTGCTATCACAAATAGTAATATATTATTAAAATAATAAAAATAATAATAATAATAATAATTATTATTATTATTATTATTATTCTTATTATTATATAATATGATAATAGTAATCATAATTAAGTAAAAAGTGGGAAATAATATGAACAACCATTAAAATAATGAAAAATAGTCAAGAGTTTAGAGAATTGGATCAAATAGAAACATGTTAGATGAAATCTAACAGGATATCAATGCCGTAATTTTGGAAGGCGATACCAATCGCGGGTTAAAAAAAAAAATCCGTACTAAAAATAACAAAATATCTAAATAACCAATTGAAAGCATGTAAAAGCAGATTAAAAAATATGATAACGCGATGTTCCTACGTATTGTATTTATTTTTTAAAATAAATCTAAATAAAAAATACCACCAGTTTAACAAACAAAAATTTATTTAAATATGAATCCCGGTCAAAGGCACAACCCTATATGTATGTGAGTAGTTTTGTAAAATAAATAAGACAATGTATTCAAATTTAATGCCCGATAGAATATTGAGCAATTCTGGTCAAAATATCAGATCTTGCCTTTTATTTACATGGTGGCTTAATTTATTAGTGTAAATACTAAAATCTACGTAATGTTAGCTCCTAGCGTCGTTTATAGTTGCAGGTACTTTCACTTGAAGCCCATCCAAGCTTTCACTCAAAATAATTTGACAACCGAGACGCGAGGTGTCACACAAATCATAAGCCAAGTCTAACATGTCTAGTTCTTCCTCAGATGGTTTCTCTGGTAACGAGTCATAAGTGCTTTTCGAAAAGATCAGGTGGCAAGTTGAACAAGTGAGAGTTCCTGTTAAAAGAAACTTCTGAAGTATTTGCATACTAAATTAATTATCTTATGCTTTAAAATTGAATCTAACATTTGACAGAAAGAACTAAATGCATCAATACAAAGAAATACTGGATATTTTCTATCACCAAACATAGGCAAACTTTTTTCTTAAGGTTTGATTTTACCTTCGCATGCTCCAAATCCATCTAGATCTAGATTATTATTTACAACAACATCCAAAAGGGAATCCCCCACCTTCCCTTTTGCCTTGATTTTATCTCCATTGGCTTTTATAAAGGTAACTTCAACTCTGAAAAAATCCATGGTTTTAGTGTATTATCAATAAATTAAATACATTATTATAAGTATTACACATTCAAGTGTATATGGATTAGGCTCTATATAAGGTATTAATTTTTAAGTTTGGTATCACTGATCTTTAGGAGTGGATTTTCATCAAGAATGCATGAATGTAAAATAACTTTTCTTGTCAAAAACAATGAATAAATATATTATATCGCTACCTTCCGGAAAGACTGGCACAAGTCGAAAAAAATAGTTTTTCAACTTTCTACGGCATTTAATGCAGAAAATTCACTTCTATTACCAAAAAAATCGTCACAATTTTAATATCAAGAATATCCGCTGTGCGCTACTGTCGCGAAATGTCACTAGTCGAAATCTCCCCTCTTTTACCGTCCAAGACTGGCACATTTCAGCTTCAGTCCAGTCGTGCCGCGGCAGTTGTGGTGGTAACGCTCTCTAATTCGTTCAAGAACGTCACAAAACAAAAAGTGCCGTGTCAGTTTCTTAAAAATTTCAATAAATATCGTCACATCTTTAGTTGCGTCAGTTAACAGTAAAAAGGTAAGTTAGTATTTTTTAAATAATTTCAAGAAACATCGTCACATTTTAAGTTATGCCTGTTTTTAATGTAAATCAAAACCTTTCAATTAAGTTTTTTTTCAAGAGAAAAAGTCATATTCTATAATAATACGTTTTTGCTCGTAATAACTAATTGAATTTATGTTTATTGTGCCGAATTTGGTTGGTTATTTAGACTTGAGACGTTCTTTCACGAAATAAATATGTGTTTGCCAAGCCAGATAGATGTTACATCTCAAGTTGGAACGGTTTTTCTTGAATAAAAATTGAACTCCTGTTAGACTTTTTAATGTTAACATGGAATGCATTTTTGTGTAATAGTCAAATCATGTTTTTATTGCTGTTTTAAAACATGTAACATTTTTTGTCCTTTTAAGGGGAAAATGGAAAACGTGCGATCTAGAAATGCATTGATAATGAAACTTTCAAAGACAAATTTAAAATTTCATAACGTTGATGACCCAATGTGGAAAATTGAAAAATTTTTAAGCGATATTGAAAACCAAAGAGCAAAGGAGAATGATAGTTTTGAAGGTATTGAAAACCAAAGAGCAAAGGAGAATGATAGTTTTGAAGGTATTTTGAGAAGATAATTATTTACTTATCATATACTACTATACTGTGTAAGCATTTTTTGCAGGTAACATTCAAACTTCCAATGATTTACAAGAAACAGTCGAATCAGAACAAACGACTGCTCATCAAGAATCAAATATAATATCACCTATGATTAGAACGGGGGATAAAGAATCATCAGAGATGGGTCTCATCGAATTATTTGAAAATCAAGGTATATACACTGTGTACAGCCATGAAAAAAGGGATGTCGCTAATTAAAAATTCAGTGGGCCCTGTATCAGAAAGCACTGCAATTCATTAATGCCAGGAAATAAGCAGGACATAATATATAACTATTTCTGATTTATGGGCTACTAATTATTAATTAAGGCAATTAGTTACTTTGCTTACTTAATAATTTTTTTATAGCATTTTTAAATTGTAATACTTAAAGACTACAATTATTCATATTTTCAGATAAAGAAGATAATCAGGTTAGTCACTCTAATGATTCAGTTCCGTCAGATGAACATTTAAAGCATACAGAACAATATGTAACCGTAGCAAAAGCAGAAAGTAACTCCATCGCACTCAAAGACAACGAGTTAATCAAAAGTCAAGGTATGAACGTTTAAATTTTAATTTAAATCGGCAATTTTTAATACTGTTAATATTTTTTAGATAACATACATCCAGATTCCAGCATGCTTCCTCTAGATGCTATCCGGGAATCGGGTAATTCTTCTGCTAGCTCCTCTAGTTCCTCCAGTTCGTCCAGTCGTTCGGAACCATTTGGCTCAGGAAAATCAGAGATGGATTCAGACTATCACATGAGTTCAAGTGTGACAAATTCGTCGAACTCAGAAGATGAAAATTACCCCGAAAGACAAAATATTGGTAATAAAAACAATCTAGTACCCACCCAGAATTCTATGAAAAAAACAGCAAAAAACAATTCAAATGAAGATGACGATCTACCAAAAAAGAGGGGAAGAAAGAGAAAGTTCAATGAATATAATTGGAAAAAAAATGAGAGAAAGCGCTTAAGAAATAGCGGAAAAAGCTATACGTCAGTAAAAGTTGTCAAACAGGCAGATGGAACTAAAATAAAAAGACAGGCAACTAGACCTGAAAGAAAACTACTACCACCCTGTACTGACAAATGTAGGTTAAAATGTAAAGATAAGATCACGGAAGAATGCAGAAAAACAATTTTTGAAGAATACTGGAACTTAGCGGATTTACAAAGGCAAAGAATCTATATCGCATCAGCAATGACCCCTATCATAAAACCTAAGTACAGTAATCCCAAACGTGCTTTAAACAATGCTTATTATTTTCAATTACAAGAAAAGAAACATCGAGTTTGCAAAAAGTTTTTTATATCCACATTGGGAATAACAACAAGAACTATACGAACTATAATTGAAAAACAGAAAGAAAAAAAAACACACGGTATTATTGAAAATGAAGCAAGAGGAAAGCACAAAAATCATAAAGCTAGAGATGGTGACATTCTGGAGGGAATTAGAGATCACATAAAATCAATTCCCCGAGTTGAAAGTCACTATTGTCGTGCACGAACTCAAAAAGAGTATATAGAGGGAACAAAAACAATAGCCGATTTGCATAGAGATTACATGGAATTATGTGAGACTAAACGACTGAAATCTGCTTCATACCGTTCGTACTATGATATATTTACGAAGGAGTTTAACATTGACTTCTATTTTCCCAAAAAAGATCAATGTGATCTCTGTTTAGAGTTCCAAAACGCTTCTGCACAAGGAAAAGAGTTAATAAAAGAAACGTATGAAAGGCATTTACAAGAAAAGGATCTTTCTAGACTAGAGAGGGAAAATGACAAAAAAGCTGAAAATTACGTAGTAACCTATGATTTGCAAGCTACATTACCGTGTCCAATTGGTAACGCGTCGTCATTTTATTATATTTCGAAATTGAATATGTATAACTTGACTCTAGCTAGTTCACGTGATAATGACGTTTCATGTTATGTCTGGCATGAGGGCGAAGGAAAAAGAGGCGCTAACGAAATCGGTTCCTGTGTCTGGCATTTTTTAAATAATGTTAATACTAAAGCTATAAAAGATAAAAAACTGATAGATATTGTGTTCTACACAGATAATTGCACAGGACAGAATAAAAACAAATTTATTTTCGCCCTCTATTCACACGCAGTAAATAAACTAAGTAACATAAACATTATCACACATAAATACTTAGTACGAGGTCACACCCAGAATGATGCCGATAATATTCATTCAGTGATAGGAAAACAAATATCTCGTTATAAAAAGGCTGCAGCCATTTATGTACCAGAGCAGTACATAACCCTTATCAGACAAGCTAAAAAAACAGGGAAACCTTATACTGTTTACGAATGGAGCCACGGTGATTTTTTTGATCTAAAAGATTTAACAGCAAACATGGGTATGAAAGACAATTATAAAACTTCAGATGGCGAGACCGTGAAAACCTCTGATATAAAAGTGTTTGAAGTTAGAAAAGATTCGCCTGCTGACTTTTTCTGTAAAACTTCTTATGCAGAAGATACGTTTGTGAGCATTAGTATGTTCTCAAGAAGATCATCAGGGAATCTAAAAAATATGGAGATTAAGAAACTGTACAAAAACAAGCTTGGGATACCTGAGAATAAAAAAAAAGGAATCATATCATTGGTGGAAAAAAACATCATACCAAGTTTCTACCATAGTTTCTACTTAAACCTTTAATTAATTTAGTTTGGTTTATACATTTTAGGATAGTTTATTTCATGTTGAAATTTATATTTTATTCTTATTTTTAGGGCAAAACTAAAAGCAAGATAACACGTTTATTTTTTCTGACACATAATGTAGTTTGTTCTTTATTTTCATTACTTAATGATTTACTTCTCTTTACATAGATACTGAATCTAAAGTATAGGTTGATTTAAGTTTTTGGAAGTCAAAATGATTTGTTATTTTTTTAGAATTTAAAGTTCATGTCTGTGATTCAGAATGTGACTTATTGTGTTGTATGTTCAATACTAGCTGATAATAAATAATAAGCGTTTTTCACTAAATAAAAACTAGGTAGTATCTTTTATGCCCTTAATTAAATCTACAAAACGTTAATTTTTTTTCGGAGAAAACCGTCACATTTATCAAAGTTTCCCTTTAAGTAATTTATATTTGGAACAGCATAGTTAGAAAAGGAGCACCCTACGCACACTTCTTCGGTAAAAACTAAAGATTTTCATTACTATTTTAAATAAGGACAAAACAAGATAAAATACAATACTGAAAAATTTCAAACGCTTTTACTCAAAAGTTATGATATTTGAGTTGTGCCGGTCTTTCTGGAAGGTAGCGATATGAATTAATACATGTATAAATAAACAGAAAATACACAATTAAACAAATATTGTTTTTTTTATACTTTACTCACTCCTTTTTACTCAGAGCTGGCTGTCCAATGGATAGAATTCTCAAATTGCTCTTCACATAAGATTGTTGGCTAGTTAAAAATCTAGCAAATTTGATTGAATGCCTTAATGCATTGATAGCCATTGTCTAGTCTTGATATTTATATCGTTTTTCTTCTTATTGGCAATCTTTAGACTATAATACTAAAATAAAGACGTTATATTCATTAGTTAGTTTAAAAGCTAAATTGTAACTGCTTAATAAATAAATAATTGTTTTTTGATGTTATTAAAGTAGAATAAAATATAGAAAGTAACTGCGTTAAAGATTCTAAATCGCCCAAAATTAGATTTTATTAGCATCGCTCCCTTTCATTTTGCCATATTTTGAAGGAAAGCTGTAGGTATAAATAAATTTTTCCGTTTACTGCCGTTAAAGTTGTTTTTAAACTAATTAACTTCTATCACAAATAGCTTTTCTTTATTTTGCTAACTCTATTTTACCTGGTATACATTGAATTATAAAATACCTAATCATTAAACCATATACAATATAATACACACCTACCCAGTTTATTTGCTAATATATTATCTTCATCTTCAAATACACATTTTCATATTGATAGATAAAGGAAGACTAATTAGTGATTATTCATCATCTCATATTTTTAAATACAAAAATCAGTCCAAATTTCACTTTATAATTTCTTTTTCATCCTCACACACAACCCAATTTCTTTTTGTTTAGATCAGATGTTTAGCAGTGTTGCCAGTATTTTGACTTTTGAGAGTCGAGAGCATCGCTAATGTACATGACAATGGTCGAGAGTCAAGATCGCCAAACGTCAGTGATTCTGTGCTTGTGATACGACGGCCTGGATTCAATGGCAAGACATGTTTTTGCTTTTACTCTTTTCTAAGATTATTTGCAAAAAGTTCTTTTTCTTCATTTTGGGCATGCCTTAGGTTAGTGTTTTTTTTTTTTTTTCCTTCACTTCCCCACTATAGGGGTGGGCTTCGCATATATAGCATATACCCAAAACTCCCCTCGTCCGGCGCTTAGACAGAGGCAAAGCTACCCTTCTGCTTGTGTTACACGTTATTCCAGTTTGAGGGGTCTAGTATGTGGGGTCCTCCAGCTGTCGAGCCTATGCCCCTGGAGACTCCCGATTTACAACATTTACTTAACGAACAAAAAATGGTGGCTCTAGGCCGAATTTTTGCAGGCACAGACAGAAATGATCCCACAGGGACATCCGGTCCCTCCCGGCCTGGGTACCGGCGTGAATGAGTATTTCTTCTGGCTAGGACTCCCGGTTCTTCCTCGGGGAGGGTCCTCGGTCACTGAACGATAGCCACGAGTTCACCCAAAATGGCGCCAAATGAGCTGCTACGGAACGCGTGCACACTCGACCGAAGACGGATCGGAAGTCCTTAGGTTAGTGTTTATTGGTTGCGCCTCCATAGCGAGCGAAGGGCCATCCATAGCGAAGCGAGAAATTGACAAAGCAATTTGGCAACATTGTTAACATTTGTGCTAGATATCTGCTCCTGAAAACCTGCGTGTTCAGACAGCGGTCTGTTTTCAACTTTTCTGGCGACCTTGGCCAAATGTCGGCAATAATTAAGTTATTTCGCATAGCCCTCCACTCGCTTTGATCGTTCCGGGGCGCAACTAAACAAAACTAACCCAAAATGAAGATTAAAAATACGTTTTACAAACATAACCTTGAAAAGTATTAAAAACATAGCTTGACACTGACGAGATCGAACCAGCTACCTGCGCGTCACAAACGCACTATCTAACCATTGAGCTACCAGACCGTTGTAAGCAATTCAGTGTACCGCGAAGACATGGGTAATTCTACTGATTCGGCCAATGTAGGATCGCGTTGTGAAAGGTCGCCAGAAAAGTTGACAACAAACCGTTGTTGGAAGACGCTACTCTCCTGAGATACTCTGACAAATTTGCTTGACATAATATAGTATGTTGTTTAATGTTATTCACTTTTGACAAAAGTGTTGTAGTGCGGCTATGGCTCAGATGGTAAAACGCTGACTTGACATGCGAGAGGTACCGGGTCCAATACCCGGCGCCTTAAAGAAATTTTTATTTAATTTAGTTTGGGCATGGTTTGGGTTAGTGTTTGTTAGTTTGCGCCCCCCAGAGCGAGCGAAGCAAGCAGAGGGCCGTGCGTACAACAATTTTTTACCATTGTGCAACCACCAACGTAAACGATTTAGGTTAGGATTTAACATTTGCGCTTCATTTAGCCGCTCCTCGAATTTGTATCTGCAATAATTTTGTTTAATATTAAAAATGAAAAGTCAAATGTCAGTGTGTCCATTCAAGTATTTCAAGTGCGCGAGACTATTTGCTTCTCTATCTACAGCATGCCTCTGAAACAGTTTAGAAATAAACTCGTTTGACATTAAAGATTCCTCAACATCAACCATTTTGGCGATTGGTATCAGAATCGGAAAAGTAATTTGGAAATCGACTTTGCCGCAAGCAGTGTTATCACATGGAAATTTTTGGGCGGAAATTATCTTTTGAAATCGCCCAATTGGGAATGCTGATGTTTAGTCTGATGCATAGATAAATATTATGCATAGAAACATAGATTATAATGATTATATTAATCATAACAAGCCGTATTCGATTGAGACTGGAGATCAGTTCAAAATGAACTGAAACTGAACTGATATTTCAGTTCAGTGAGCCAAGGTCAAATGAAATTATGAAAACAATTAAAAAATAAAGCCGATTGATAATTGACATTTAAATGCCATCTTTTACCTGAACTACTGCACCGATCTAAGTGATCCCGGTCCATATGATATGTTAACAATCGAACACGAATCAGTTCAATAAAGTTCAGTTAGATCGATCTGAATCGATCCAAAGTAGTGAATCGAATACGGCTATGGAGCGAGATCTAGTACGGTAGCTAATGAGCCCAATATATTATTTCACTTCACGCATGACCCTCTGCTCGCAGTGCTCGCTGCGCTCGCTACGGGGCTCAGAGAACAGGAACGAACCAAAACTAACCCAAACTAACCGAAGGCATGCCCAAAATGAAAAAAAAAAATACTTTTTGCAAACAAACTTAAAAAAAGAAACTTTAAAAAACCGACAGGAATTAAACCCAGGGCCGCCGTATCACAGACCCAGCATCTAACCACTGAACCACCAAAGAACTGCGGACTGCCAGACAATTCATTGCACCGTAAAGACATCGGTAAACTGAAGGCTCATTAGTTACCCTGCTAGATCTAGCTTTAACTTAATATAAAATATAGCATCCAGCCGGACCGTGCGTGCTGGCGTGCAAGATTTCAACATTCGAACTGAACTTAATGTTGCGCATGCGTATTTTTTATTTTTATGATCAGTTTGTCGCATCTTGTAATTTTGAGGTTAGTAGTAGTAGTAGTAGTACAACTCTCTGTTGGCCTTTTTCTTTCGAAAATTCAGCCAGAAAAGACCCCTATCCAGGCTTAACAAGAGGTAGAGCGACCCTTCTACATTGGTTACACCTTGGTGAATAGAGATACTATTTTTAGGGCTACCAGTATGTCGAGTATGTACTCCTGGGGCCCCGACTTGTACATGCACGGCTTGTTTTAAGGTTCGAACACCACCGGCTGGACATTCACACACATTTAAATCTTGTACATGCACGGGGCTCTAACCCCCGGCTGGACGTCCGAATCTTATTCGGGGAATCTACACAGTCCCTGAAAGCCCCATGTGCCCCCAAACTACCATATATGTATATGAAACTGGAACAAAATGGCCGATACCCGACACGTGCACACTCGACCGAAGACGAATCGGAAGTAATTTTGAGGTTAGATATGAACTATATTCGAGGAAACACATGCAAGCTGCTGTATATCCATTATAATACGGCTCAATCCAAATTGTTCATCATTAAACTAATATTTCCTTCACGCATGGCCCTCCGCTCGCTTCGCTCGCTACGGGGGTTCAACGAACATGAACTAACTCCAGGCATGCCTAAAATCAGGATTTTTTTTAATGCAGTACGACGATCCAATCTTACATCATTTCCAACAACGAATCACACAAACAATTATTTACAGGTAGTATTTATACTTAAATCCAATCGAGGAGCAGGCAGTAAGATATTCAATCTAAAATATGAAGTACAAATGCGCAACATTACTTTTGGTTCGAAGTTCGAATGTTTATGTTGGAATCTTACACCGTCCCGCTAGATACAAGCCGAGAATTTTTCTTCTCTGAGTTTACGATTCTTGCGATGTCAACGATCAAAGTCAAACGATCAAAGTCAATGTCAAAATATCAACCATAGATAAATATATTTAACGAGGCGTTACCTCTATGAGTGCGCATGTGCAAACGGGTCTTGTGGAGCTGTCAACAGTAATGAGGTTAACATTTTTCACTTCATGCATGGCCCTCCGCTCGCTTCGTTCGCTACGGGGGCTCAACGAACAGGAACTAACCAAAACTGATCCAAGGCATACCCAAACTCAGGAAAAAAAAATTAAAAATGCAGTACGACAATCCAATCTTACATCTTTCCCAACTACGATTCACGCAAACAGTTATTTAGAGGTAATATTTGTACTTAACTGAAATGGTGGAGTAACAGTGAGATATTCAATGCGTTTTAAGACTTTTAAAATCGTTGTGTTATTGAACAATTATAATTATTTTAATTCGTGTGTAGGGTGGATACATTTGTGTTCATTGTATTTCTGTAAAAAACTTTGAAAAAACAGTGTTTGAGCATTAGCCGAGACCTTCAAAGTTTGTGTGCTTGAGTGATTATCAACCGTGTTTTTGAGCTTGAACAGCCTTGAATAAAGTTTTTTCGTCCCGTTTTCGTCCAGGATCTTTTTACCCCAGCTACATCTCCTGAAAATTTCAGCCCTCTACCTATACGGGATCATGCCAGGCAGTAACAAGCGGGGCAAGGTAGTAATAATTATAACAGGCGCATTCACCATTTTGTCCAGTAGAAGGAGCGTTACGTGACGGCTGAGTCTCATTCAACCCCCTACAAAAAAGTGCTGAGCGCGCCTAAAAGTTTTTACTTCAAAATAAATTCAGCGAGTCTGCTAGTACTCGAGACACTGATGTGTAAACATATGTCCTATATCGCCCTAGCGGCTAGCTTTTTAGAAGCACCACTTGAGTCGTTGCAATCGCGGCCATCCTGGATTAGCTTGCTCCTCAGTGCGCATGGGTTATGATGTCATATCGGTTTACACATTCCGTCCCATTTTCCGAGATTGCCCTCATGCCGCCGCGTAAGATGTTTACACATCACAATATTAAAATGTGCATACATTTCTTTTACGTTTTTTAGTGCAATAACCCAAGAATCGTAAACTCTATTACGATTCTTGTGTATCACCTACATATATAGTTATATATGCCTAACATATTATTTTTGTTCTTAATTACCTATTTTTAGTATGTAACTAAGGATAATGTAAGTATTCGTTGATTGTAACAATTAATTAAATATTACTCTAAAAACTCTAATTCACGATTCTTGGGTCAATGCCATAAAGCACACGGGTTTTACTAAATCACCATCGGCCAAATGTATTATTATAATAATGTGTCGGTTTGTCAAAAAATACTAGGTTGTATGTATGATTTTGTGTAATGATGATTTAATTATTGCATATCTAAATATCAAAATATAAGCGAAACACGGTTGCAACTTAGTATGTTTTATTTTTTACCGTTCCGTATCCTACCTGCAGTAGCGGGTTTTCTTCCTATTTAAACTTGTGGCAATTTGTGTACAAGGGCTATATACTACCAAGTGTAAAATCTACGGACGACTAACAGAAATATAATGACAGTTTACCGCCTTGCATATTTCGAAGAAGATGTGGCGACAAAATGACAAAAGCATCTGTCGAACGGCGTTACGACAATTGAACCCTCATAATTGTCAGAATGTATTGAATTACTCATGTTTTTAAAAGCCAGTCAATTCTTGCCCACAGGTTTGACAGTCAGATACTTGCGCTTGGATACAAAAGTCCCTGATTCGATTCCCGTCGGTAGCAAGACCTGTTTTCTTTATTTTTGCTAAAGTTATGTTTGGTCCTTTTTTTAAATTTGGCTTAGCTTTGCGGAGCGAGCGAAGCGAGCGGAGGGCCATGCGTGAATTAAATAGTACTTTTGTAAATTCTGGCCCTTCCTGATACTTACTTCCCTGCTAAAGCGAGGTTTATGTTTTTCGCGCATAAGTATAATTTCGCTTAATTTGACGGTTCAATTGTCGTAAAGCCACAGCTTATTCACTATAAGCTGTGGTATCGCCGTTCGCTAAACGCTTGTCAAAACTTAGGACTTTTCATACCAGTCGGTGCACGGCCACCTATAGGTGGCCGTGGTCGATGGTGACCTTTTACTATGTTAAGCTGCATTTACATTCAATTTGAAGTCCAAGTCAAAGTGCAATTCGCAAATATGTCATTTACATTGAACGAATTTTTAGGTTACGTAATTATACGTATGGAATGTTTTATTTTGTGTGTTGTATATTGCCAGATAATTACAAATAATTTTTAAGAACAATTCCTCGTTGAAATCGTTTTTTTCAATTACAGTGCCTTCAAAAAAATCATTTTTATCAAAGTGGGGTCCTTCAAAGTCCATTTTACATGTGTGCAAATTGTTTGATACAAATGTTAATTTATTCTAACACAAAATTGAAATTTACCTAATCCATAGATAAATTCGACCTGACCTAAACAAAGCTACATTAAGAATATTAAGATAAACAAAGATAATCTAACCTATAAATTTATTTTCTGCTTGCGTTTGGCAAGCAGCTTAACAAAATTCAAAGTGGACTTCCGGTCCAGCCGTCGAAGGACGAACACGTTGGAAACGGATTACAGAATTCGGCACGGGAAGTGGAAGCTGTTTGCTTAGATAACGTGTTCCAATCCTTCGGGGAGTGTCTGGAAAGTCGTGCCGGCTGGACAGTGTAAGGGGTGGGTCGTGTAGTGTGGGGTGATTCCTACTATGACTTCAGGGAATTTCCGTGCGTGGTAGCGTGGCCTGAGGGCGGTCGGGGGTGTTCCCTACGGGGATTTGAAGTCTCTGACAGAAAGTGGTTATACCTACAGTGTGCGAAGCCTCCTTGCATAGGAACTCAGTTGTGCATTTCATTAGCTTATAGTTGTATAAAGCTCGGGAATCACCAGGGGCACAGGCCCGTCTTTCTGGTCTTTCCCACCGAATACAAGGCCCTTCAAACTGGACTAACGTGTAACGGATGTAGAAGGGTAGCTCTACCTCTCCCTAAGCGCCAGGCGAAGGGTGTGCTGGCAAATTGCCTCGTAGCAGCGCCATTCAACCCTCTGTAAAGGGGGTCTAGCATCATCATCATCATCAAAATTCAAAGTGCACTTCAAAGTCAACTTCGAATTTTCTCCAATGTAAATGCTACGTGCTGTCACCATATGACAAGCAGGCAAATTTCAACTTGAATTTGACTTCAAATTGAATGTAAATGCAGCTTTACACTGGCAACACTGGACATATAGTCCATTCAAGGCTATTGCGCTGTTACGTCAGAATTTCTGACGTCAAAATAAAAGATCCGTACGTCTTAGATAGAATCGTAAATTATTTTTTACACTAGCCAGAGCACGTTCCGTTTTTATCAATTTTACATACTTATTACTTATGGCAGCTTCGGAGTGGATTAATTCAATGCACAAATTCGACATGAAAATATAATGCCACCAGGAATAACATCAACATACATACAACAGCTTATTTACCTAGTAATCGTGCGCCGATATCCTTTGATTTGGGAAAGTCAAAAATCAACTTTTTCAAATTTTAGAAGAGGGCTATGACAATATTGTTTTAAGCGTCTGGGCATCTGAATAAAACATTTGACAGTTCGTTTAATTTAAAATCATAATATGCTCTTTATCGTCTAAAATCCGTTTAAAAACGATTTTAAATTGCAAAATTGTATAAAAATCCGAAAATTCGGACTTTTTTACGCCGATAGCCATGGCTTCGAACGAATTTGTCGTGGATTTTGAAGCGAAAATTCATTTTAAGTTCAACCGTCCATTAAGAATAAGCTGTGCTATGGATCCAAATACACTGCGAATATAATAATTAAAAAATAATACTTTTGACGGTTCGTTTGACTTAAAATATGCTTTTTTATCGTCTAAAATCCATTTAAAACGATTTTAAATGGAAAAATTGTATATAATACCGCCCTAGCGGCTAGAATTGATTTGCGCATTTCCGTCTCATTTGCCGAGATTTGTCCTCATATTGCCGCGTAAGATGTTTACTTACACATCAAAAACAAATTTTTTCTAGAGATATCATTTTTTAGTATTATCAAACAAATAGAAAATATATATTACTTACATTGTGCACAGCTTTCCAGGGTAAAAGTGGCATACTAGCATCTTTTTCACGTGTGAAATTATGCATTAATTTTAAATTTAAAGCTTGTTCTTTCTCACTGAACCGGTGGGACAACTCAAAACGATTTTTATTAGCAATTATTAGCGTAAAACACAAACCAACTACCAACAAATCAATAAATGAATTAAATCTGTTATTTTCGTTATGATATTTTTACATTGACGCCAATCGAAATCGATGTCAAAGATTCCAATTTGACGGACCAATTTAGTACATACGTTCATTGCATAAAGAAAGATGGAATGATATGACGTAACAGCGCAATAGACTTGAACGGACTTTTAGGTTATGTTTACTGAAACTTTTAAAGATGACGTTTGTTCTATATTTACGTTTACGTACCATAATATATAAGAAATAAATATTAAATCACCCATTAAGAGGTTTAAACGATTAAAAAAGAGCTGTATAACACAACAATATCTTTAAGAATTGTCTTAGATTATATTACATTATAGTACTAAAGTTTTATTTTCTATTCTAGTTGGTGTAGTGCATTCGATTTAGAAAGTGTAGCACAATCTAGCAAATATTCTTATAGAAAGGTAGATAATTAATTACCCACTACCTATAATCGGTAGATATTTGGCTTGCAAAATATCGGAATCCAAGACTAAGTAGTTTTTATGAACTAAGTACAGTAATTTAATTTTCATTGTTAGGCATTAAAGAACTGAAATTATCAATATTATTCTATTGTCTAATGAAATGGATGATGGGCAAGGCTCCCAGTATGCAGTACAGATCGCAGTTCATACTCTCCGAGACAGATGCAAAAATTTGCAACAAAATGTCGCATTATTAGAGGCAGAAAATGTCAATTTGAGGATTCAGTGTAGTCGACATCAAGAATCGAAGCATTCTTTGAATGAAACAGATTATCTTAGGTCACAGGTAGGTTAACTTCACATTCAAATTTTTTTTTCAAATTCAAAATATGCTTTATTGTCTAAGACTCAAAAATAATCTCATTGACAAAGCTACCAAACACTAAACAAAACCACAAGATTAAAATAACAACTATTATAGTGACAAATCTTATTAAAATTAACAGAGCACAGAAACTTTGGAAATACAACTTTTACTATGCATCACATACAATTCTAAACATACAATCATATAAAAACCAACTCAGTCTAAATCAAGCAACCGAGTCCAAAAAGAACTCATCCACGCTATAGTAAACCTTTCCAATCAGAAATTCTTCTACAGCTTTTTTAAAATGCCTTCTACAACCAATTCGTCTTATGGAACCTGGTAGTCTATTAAACATCTTCTTTCCAGAATATATGACTGATCGCTTTATTAGTTCAGTAGTTGGTAGAGTAATAAATGTAATTTATATTTGCTTATAAACATAACTTGAAAGACAACTTTGCTAATTTAAAAAAAATAATTGTAGGTGGCAGAATTATCAGAGCAAAAAGAGCAATTACAAACCAAGGTCAAAATGGTTACTAATGAAAACCAAGAGCTGTGGAGTAAGCTAAGCAAACTAACCAGAGTGAATAAATCATTAGGGAGTCAGCTTACCAAAATTAATGACACTTTAACACAGGTAAAATATTCTTTTAAAATAATTTAAAAATCAGTTGATATATGGTGATTCATGCAGATTTGGTGTACTGCTTTATAGAGATTTTGATTGACAGAGAACTGAGTTGATACTTTTCAGAATCTCAACAAACACAGCTCTAGAAATCCTAGTTATGGATTATTGATGATAGATCTACCACACTGCTGATTTTGTGAATATATGATAATATGATAATCAAAGTTTGTTACATAAAAATGAAACTTTTTTTAAGTGATTTATGCTTCAACATTTCCTACAAATCCTCCGTTTTTAAACTGGCAAAAAGAAGCTGGTGTTACAAATAAATCAGCAATCATTTTTATTTATTTCATAGAATGCAGTGTGTACAATCGTTACATTAGTAATATAAGTGCTTAAATTCAATTCAATTCAAATTCAAAATGCTTTATTGTCTTGAACAAAATTCATTGACAAAGCTGAGGAAAAAAAAGGTAAAAGAAACCTAAGGACTAGTAACTAAAACCTACTGTCAATCAGTGCAAACAACTTAATCAATACGTAAGTAATTACAGACTATTCTTACACACTAATTTCTAGTTTAAAATATCAAACAAGAATGACATAATTATCAAAAGCATAGAATGTTTACAGATAAGACAACATAAAAACACAGTGTCAAGAACCAAACAGTACAATTAAAATACATCTTTCAACAACTCATCCACACCATAGTAAGCTCTCGCACACAGTAGCTTCTTAACTGTTTTCTTAAATTTCGTTAGATTAGGTATCTGTCTAATCCCTTGGGGCAGGTGGTTATACAGTTTCTTGCTATTAAATATTAGCGAGTTTCTAATTTTAGAGAATGTGGGTATTGGAAGTGAAATTTTGTGTGGGTCCCTTAACCCGTATGCATGGTTAGTTACCAATTGAGGCTTGTGCTTTTTATAAATCAAACATACCGTTTCCAAAATGAACAAGGAGGGCAAAGTCAGAATTCCATGCTCCAAAAATAAAGGTCTACAAGACTCACGCACCCCGGTCTTAAACATATACCTTAGTCCCAAGAACCTGTTGTCAGTAACGTTTTTCAGCAAGCCATCACCCATACAAATCTCCCCAAGTTCACTGCCAAACGACATAACACTGGTCTTTGATACATTTAAAGAAGGCCTATTGGCGTCACACCAGGTCTTAATCTTTTTTAAGTCGCAATTAACAGTATCCTTTAATCTATTGGTATTTCTATCATGCCACAATATTGTGGCGTCATCTGCAAACAGAGTAAACTTACCCTGCACGTCAAGATCTGCAAAATCATTCAAGTACAGCAAGAACAGAACGAGACCCAGAACAGAGCCCTGTGGCACGCCATGTTCCAACCTTTGAAAATCCGAAACACAGCCACCAAAAGAAACATTCTGTCTTCGATCCGACAGATATGATCAAAACCAATCATGCGTCCGACCCCTGAATCCATAAAGGGCAAGCTTATGCAGCAGTATCCTGTGATTCACACAATCAAAAGCTTTTGATAAATCACAGAAAACTGCCGCAGCCACTTCCCTTTCATTAAGACTCATATACAAATTTTCCAGAAACGAGAATATTGCATCACTCGTACTTCTCCTTGCCTGGAGGCCAAACTGTTCAAACCTCAAGACTCCGTGCCTACCCAGAAACCCCACAACTCGCTTTTTGACCAATCTTTCCACAAGTTTTGATAAAGTGGGTAAGAGAGCAATTGGTCTATAGTTTGCTGCCTGGTCCTGATCACCACCTTTAAATTGGGGAATAACTGTAGCAATCTTTAAACAAGCTGGAAAATTGCCATTGCAAAAAAAAAATTTTCAGTCCCTTAGTGATCCATGGTTTTTTGTTTTTTTGTTTTAAAGATCTAACAGGAAATGAATAATTAAAGTTGTCACACAGTATCCCATGAAATGAACGCAAAGGACTGTTCAAGGCCAAGACAGGCTGCCAATTAGTAGCAGCACACAATTGCGAGAACCTACCATAGTTTGCTCTTGTGTACAACCTACCCTTAAGCCTCGTTTTTTCTCTCGTTCCACATTTAATACTAAAGCTACATGATGTCGCCTCATGATCCGACAAGCCCGCTCGAATAACGTCACACTTAACCATGTCTCTATCACAATTTGAACACATGTAATCCAGTATTTTAGACGCGTGTGCAGTGGTTCGAGTGGGCCTATCGACAAACATGTGCAAATTAAACGAGTCAAGCAAACATTTCAATCTCTGCACATCGTTACCAAGTGCGTTAAAAAAATTAAAATTAAAATCACCGCACAATATCACAGGTGAACCCACCGGCAGTTGTGTCAATACAATTTCTAGTTTAAGCAAAAATTCACCTGCACAGCCAGTAGGTGCTCTATATAGACATAAAATAAATAGGTTTATCTTCTTGCAAAAAACAACTGATAACTCAAACGTTTTTTCTTCAATCAAATGAATAAACTTGTCAAAGCTAGAGAAATTATATGATCTTAAAATACTATCACGATCGAGTATTAACACACCTCCATGGGAAGTCTCAGAATGACAGAACTAATTTAACAAACTATAATCTGATAGTGAAAATGGTTCGTCAGGCTTTAACCAGTGCTCACAAAGAAGCACAACGTCAGGATATAAAAAACTATCTAAAAATATTTCAAGTTCGTCAACCTTGTACCTGACAGACTATATGTTGAGAAATACTAAGGAGAGATTAGTATTAATGGAACGCGCTCTAAAAAATTCGTACTATCTGTATTTTCCTTCGAGCCAAGCCCAGAGGCCACCGATATCTCTGAGATGTTCAAAATCCTACTTTCTTCACGGTCAGTCTCAGAAGTAACGAAATTTGGCGACTGAACATTGGATTTAACTATATTGGTACAACTCACAGAGACTAAGACTATATTTGACAAAAAATAATCAGTTACATTTAGATACAGCGCCAGCAGGGACGGCTGGTACATAAGAACTGCAGAACCACCAAAATTTTGAAGAAGCTACTTGACTAATTTCTTATCCTTCAACTAAATAATTAACGATTCCTCAAAATAATAATGTAAAATTAAAGCACTCAATTTTCGGCCGGGAATGCTATTATATATGCCATCTCTGCTCATATACACTGCGAACACGCCACCGACGCTCCGGTATTACAAATACTTGCGAAAGCAATAAATAACTCCTTTCAATCAGGTACTTTTCCTATTTCTCTAAAGCTGGCTACAGTTATCCCACTATTTAAAGGTGGAGATTGTGAAACCGCCTCAAATTTCAGACCAAATCTCATTGCTTTCAACCCTGTCAAAGGTCGTTGAAAAGCTTGTTAAAACGCGTATGGTCAGCTTCATCAACAGCCAGGACCTATTGAGTAATGTTCAATTTGGCTTTCAGGCTTCGAGAAACACTAATGATGCCATGTTTAGCCTTCATAAGGACGTGTACATGGGGCTAAATGATGGCGCGGTCGCTGCAGCGGTATTCTGTGATCTTACCAAGGCTTTCGATTGCGTGGATCATAGAGTACTGCTGAGCAAACTTGAGGTTTATGGATTCAGAGGCACGTCATTAACTTGGATATCTTCCTATCTCTCAGACCGTCGGCAGGCAGTGTTATTCAACAACGAAAGATCCAGCCAAAAAGAAATTACATCTGGTGTTCCTCAGGGCTCTGTATTGGGTCCTTTACTGTTCTTATTATATGTTAATGATTTGTCAAAGTTCGATATACCTGGGGTATTCACGATGTTTGCTGACGATACGACCATTTTGTGGCGTGACACTGATCCCGATCGTTTGCAGAGCTGTGTCAGCAGAGACATTGTCAAAGTAAAAGAATGATGTGATTCAAACTATTTAACACTTAATGTTTCGAAAACAAATATTATATCCTTCAAATGCCAAATAAATCACATATCTTTAAATTCTGAGTTTGCCAAGAGAAAAAAGTTGTTTTAAATTTGAAACCCTAAACTGAAAGTCAATATGCAACAGGACAATTATAACGTCATTCCTATTAAAGTCTAGTGTGGCTCGAAAAATAATCTTACATATTTCCTCCATAGCTGAATTCGAGCAAACAATTCCAGTCACATTGTAGAGATCATTATCCAAGGACAACCTGAGCAACCTAGAACAATTTCTAGCAGTTTGATCACCCACTACTAGGACGTTTCTTTTTTTAAAACACTTCAAGGTCTCATTCACATGAGCATCTCTATGAGGTACAGAGCTCCTACTTATATTGCCCAGCGATAGGGAGAGATCCCCGCCGATGACACCAACAACATTCTCATCCGCGATCAACCGTTCACATTGCTCTTCCTCAACTAATATGCAAGGACCCAAAGTCTGAAATTGCGCTCTCATGCTCTGAACCTCCAAATAGTAGGCCTGGCATTCATTTTCTAATGTTCGTTTTGAGACTACCATGCTTTTATTTATCTCATTAAGTTCAGCAATATCATTCTGGAAGTTTCTGCACCTCTCAGAATGCGATAAAATATCCGACTCTAGAGATGCTTTCTGATTTAAAACGTTGGTGTGTTCGTTACGCAACTTTAAAAGTTCTTCTTGTGTGTTATTCAGGCTATCCACTAGAGCTGTTTCCATATCGGCCGGTGTCTTGGTCAATACTACCCTTTCCTCCGTCTGAGTTTCATAATTTCTCGTTCTTGGTGTTGTCTGAGTTTGATTGGTACTCAGTGTTAAAGCTGATTGAGTCTCAGCATCAACAACGTTAACCCTTGATGAATTAATTATATCATTCTTTTCATCAACCTGTCTCTGAAGCTCACTAATGTGTCGATTTCGGCCAGCAATTTTGTCTCTATTTCAATAGCATCCTCCTCAATCGCAGTTGAATTCATTTTTATTCGTTTAATATATTCATCCTTAGTTTGCAGTTCCTTCTTCAACTCCTGGACATTCTAATTCTAATGTTGTACCTGAATGCATAGCATCTGTATGATTTTTAATCTGTTATATACCCAAGTCATATTATTGAGGAACATGTTTATTTTGTGATGTAAATTGCCAGAATTCTTATTACCAGGGCTTTTCCTGTTTAGAGGACTTTGTAATATAATATAATTAATACATAAAGGTACATATAATGTATTATATGCATTCATTTTATAGAATTAAATGTAGTATGTGTGTATTGTTAGATTATTTGCTTCATAACATTTGTTATGTATACAGTTATATCTATCTATTAAGCATTCTACCAAAAAATTGCAGTCACGCGTTTTTTAGCTCTGTATCTTACGATAAAATCCAAAGTTTTAACAATTCATAGAGTGAAGTTTGTGTGTGATCAGGAAACCTCAATTTTTTTCCACTCCCTGGACTCACAAAAGTTGTAAAACGTCCAGTTGTTGCTACAAAATTTGAACTTTTTCCTGTTCACCAAAAAGTGAGGTTAGGATACCTTGTTTACAAGTTTTTTAGGAGTGTCTACAGTTCCGGCATCGTCCGACAACATTAAGGTTAAAAACACGTCAAGTACATACTAATATCGATCGAACAATCATGGCAATCTGTAGCAAATGTAACAGAGAGCCGGATGACACTTATGCCCTCGCCAAATGCGATCATTGTGCCAAATTACTGTGTTCTGACTGCTCCAGCCTTGCTGTATCCGAACATAGGGGTGTTACGGTGAAAAAAGATCGCCCTGTGTGACTTACCGATGCTTAGAATGTGTATCCAAACTAAAGGTCCCTATTACCACACCACCAATAGCAGAAACTGATATGCAAGCTGCCATCACCAAGGCAATTAAATCAGGAATGGAGGAACTGAAAATCTCACTCAACAAGCAAATTGAAACGACCAACAGAAAAATGGAAGAACAGAACTCAAAGCTATATAACCAAACTAAGACCATAATAGGAAATATGGCTAAACTGCAACCTAATGGGGCCATTTCAAAACCTACTGGGGTAAACGAGATGGAAGAACTGAAGAGAGCACTGGATGCACTCGCTACCAAATACCAGTCCGAGCAGGATGAGTTACACAATCCGAAAGTTGAACTAGCCAATCTTCAACAACTTCTAAAATCTAATCGAACTGAGGCACCTTCTCATCAAGTACCTATCCAGCAGAAAGAAACAGCAGGCAATTCTCAAAAGAAAAATGTTGCAATAGTGGGCCGGAAGAAGACTGCAGACAATAAACTGGTTGCATCTACGCCGCAAACATCGGTATTTGTGTCCAAGATATCTACAGATATAGCTGACTCGGACCTACTGGATTACCTAAAAAACAACTTTGGGCTTGATCACAAATTCACTGTAGAACCAGTACCAGTGAAGTCTGGAGAGTACAAAGCTTTTAAAATCATGGTTGGAAAGAGTCTGGAGAAGAACCTGTTAAATCCCAATAATTGGCCTGAAAACATCATTATTAAAAAATTCACATTTTTTCGAACCAATCAGCTCCAATCAGTCAGATCAAGTACTCGTCAATCAAACAGAACTAGCAACAATTTCCAACAGAGAAAATAAACCAAGACTCCAAAATGTTTTAAATAACAATGGGGCAGATGGGCGGGTCTGTGCTCGTCTGACTTTTTTACCTTTTTTACACTTTTTACATTATAACATCCAGTGTCTTAGAAGTAAAACTTTTTTGTTGGAATCATTCCTCGAGGATAATCACTTTGATATCTTATGTATTAACGAACATTGGTTAAAACCAGATGAACTGGGTTGCACACACATTAGTGGTTTTATTATTGCCTCTGGCTTTGGTAAGACTAACCATGGCCACGGTGGTGTAGCAATTTTTGTTAAACAGTCGCTTGAAGTGCGGCCGCTGCCTTTTGATGTTGTTGGTATGTCTGAGGAGCTTCAATTTGAAGTTGTGGGTGTTCTTTGCAATAGCATACAAATCATAACAATTTATAGATCCCCAATAGGTAATCAGACCATCTTCTTAAGTGGGTTAGCCGCAATTTTGGACAGGTTGGACTTGGGTAGGGGAATTGTGCTGACTGGAGACTTCAATGTCCACTTTCAAACGAATTCTTTGGAGGCTCGGATGGTGTTGAACTTGTTTGAGTCTTACGGGTTGTCTAAGGTGATCTTTCAGCCAACCAGGAATCAGGCATGTATAGATAACATTTTCACAAATATATGTCAAAATACGAACTATGAAATCATAGATCCCTGCATGTCAGATCATTTAGCAATATCTTTTAAATACTTAATGGAGGAGACACCTATAAGGAAGAGTAACATTAGGATTGTCTACAGGCCCATTACAGACTTTGGGCTTTTTAATTTATACCAAATTGTTAGTGTTGCTGACTGGTCATTTGTTGATAGTGAGTCACTTTCCTTCAGTGCACTCTTTGAGTCTTTCATCAGCCTAATAAAGGATGCATGTGACGTATCATTTCCTGAAAAGACTAAGTTAGCCAGCAGTGGCCATCCTGGTGGTGCTTATAAAATACATTGGTTTACAGACGAGATAGAGCAAACAAGGGAAACTCTGAAATTCTTGACCCACTTGAGCAGGTCAAACCCTGTGTTGGTTCCACCCGATTTGTTAAAATCCTTTCGCAATGATTATAGAGTCTTAATAGAAAAAAGTAAAAAAGAAGCCAATAACAGGCATATTAATCATTCAAATAATAAAAATAAAGCTGTGTGGGATGTTATTGCGAACAGCAACCTAACTGTCGGAAAAACAAATTCTCTCAAATTAAAGGCAAACGAGTTTAATAACTTTTTCTCGCAAGTCTCTGATAACATTATAAAAAATCTTCCACACTCAAATCGTGATCCACTGAGCTATTTTGATTCATCAAACATTAACACAACTCTACACACATTTCAATTTCATGAAGTTACTTACAACAATATTAGGGACATAATATCAAATCTAAAGAATAGTCCTAGCAAAGATTGCTTTGAATTTAATACCAAAATAACTAAAACATTAAAACACATAATTACTTACCCATTAACAAAAATCATCAGTAAGTGTATTAAAGCAGGTATTTTTCCAGATTGTTTAAAGGTGGCTCGTGGTGTGCCAGTATATAAGAAGGGAGATTGTGAGGATGTCTCCAACTATAGGCCTATATCAATTGTGCCCCTGTTTGGTAAAATTTTCGAAAGTGCTTTAAAGAAGCAAATGTGTGATCACCTTGAAACTCATCAGTTATTTAACCCATGTCAGTTTGGGTTCCGTTCTAGCATGTCAACTACTGTGGCAATTAGCCAACTTATGACTTTCATACAGGAGTGTTTTGATGGAAAACTGTATGCTCGGGCCTCCTTCTTTGACTTAGCAAAGGCCTTTGACTGCGTGTCTCACAAACTACTGATAGATAAGCTTCTTAAATATAACTTTAATAAAAACAGCATTGATCTAATAAAATCGTACCTGTCCAATCGATGGCAATATGTAACATATGGTGGGACTACTTCAAGTAGGAAGCCAGTTGTACATGGGGTGCCACAGGGCTTTGTCCTTGGCCCAATTTTATTTTTACTTTATGTGAATGACATTCCATCGTGTGTATCGCTGGCCAGCACGAAGATTGTATTGTTTGCAGATGACACCACAGCAATTGAGAGGGCTGATAGTTTGACTGACCTTGATCGGCAGACCAAAATTGTGCAGTCGGATGTGCAACAGTGGTTTTTGTCGAATGGGTTGAGCATAAATGAGGCAAAGACTCAGCTGTTGGACTTTTCCTTGAGGCCTCTCGAGACGCATGGCTCTGTGAAGTTTTTGGGCAGTTACATGGATTATGGGCTTACATGGGAGAAGCACGCTGACTATCTTGCGAGTGTCCTTAGTAAAAAAACCTTTATAATTCGCAATTTAAAAAGTATTGTTTCACCAGATGTACTTATGAATGCTTACTATGGTCATTTTCACTCTCATCTTGCCTATGCTATCCTGTGCTGGGGGCATTCACCACATGCTTCCAAGATATTTGCAATCCAGAGACGCTGCATAAGAATTATGACTGGAGTCAGGTTTAGAGACTGTTGCAGGGCCAGTTTTGTCTCTTTGGTCATTATAACTCTTCCTTCCTTGTATATATTGAGTTGTCTTCTCCATGTGAGGGCTAATATGGGTGATTATGCATACAATCGTGACTAGCACAGCTACAACACCAGAAATAAGGATAATTTTTCCTTAAATTATAATAGGACTGCCAGGGCCAAGGATAGGATAAACCATTTTGGAGTTAAATTTTTTAATCTGTTGCCACTGTGTGTTAAAAACTTGGACTACCATCTATTTAAGTCTAAAGTTAAAAATTATCTCAAGGTGAAGGCCTTTTATGACCTGGAGGAATATTTCAATAACAATTTCGATGATTTAAAGTAGCAACTGTTCAGGGGCGTATAGGCGGTTACCTTAGCTGTCTTATTGCTTTATGTTGTATTGTCTGTCAAACTTATTTCTTATTTGTTAATATACTGTGTTTTGTTTTATTAATATTTTAACTAAAAAAAACAACTTTCATGACTCTTTTAAACTGTATATTTTTAAGTTTTATCTTTATATTTGACGTGTGAAAATATTTACATTATATACATCATCAAATATTATTATTATAGGGAACAATATTTTTCTGTAACATATAAGCTCAGGAAATTAAATACTATTACAAATATCATTTTTTTTAGCACACTAGCATTCCAAGTAATCTCCCTCCACAGTCTAATCTGATCAGGTCAAAAACTTTCACAAAATCAGAGTTACAGACCAAAGTTTTACAAAAGAACCTGGAGGAAAATGATAACATCAGTTTGGAATTGGAGGACATTTCTTTGAAACTTTCTGACAGTTTCACTAAGCAGAGAAAGGAATTAGGTAGGTGTTTGAGATACTTTATTCAGCAACTGTTAGTTTGAAAGGAAAATGTATGTTTTCTAATTGTTTAATGAAATTTTATAAAGTGAGAACCTGTAGGCACTTTCAAAACGTTTAATCCTATTTATATTATAATGAACATCCTGTATAGTTAGACCTATATAAAAAGCGCATTCTGTTAACTTATAGCCATAATTTCCAGATTTGTTCTGTTCAGAAATTTCCAAAATGACCTTTTCAAACGACGAAGTCCCGACGGACAATTGCGGTTTTCTGTTAGATGAGGAATTGGAAAACGATATGATGGCCGAAATCCAAACCTTTGGTGATGATCTGAGTCTATTGAAAGAGGCAGTATTGCATCAACAAACGGTCTTGGAGCTAAATGTAAAGAATATGCCACAGTTAATGGGTGAGTATCAATATCATTTGCAGGGTAAGATCTCAATAAAGTAACAACAGAGGACTTTTAAATGAATTCTCCTTGTTCCAGATAAACTACAATGTAAAACATGCCAATCCAAAGCATCTAAAATAGAAAGAAGTACCAGTACTTCTACAATTGACCTTGTAAATAAAACCTATGAAGACAAATGTACAGAAACAAGCAACACGGACAGAAGCCACAGTAGCACACACACAAGCCCAAACAAAAATTATGCAGATTATCCACAAACTAGCGATAAGATTTGTCCTATATGTTCCAAGGAATTTCGAAATGACGAGGACTTTGTGATATTCCAGAGACATGTAGAGGATCATCTTGCTGTCGATGAAGATGATTATGAGGTGTTATAGCATAAGGCTCAACTAGGAGGAAAGAAATAATGTCTCTTTGGGTTAAAACTTTCTATTAGATAATGTGATTGAATTTCAGCTTCAAATTAGCTGAAGTAGTCATTTGTAAGCGAAAATAAAGTCCATGGTTACAACTAAATTTGTTAAACAGTAGGTACTTGACAAAGACACAAAGCCTGTTATATAATCACCTAAGGGTTGAAGTCACTTGATTATCCAATGATAGTTCCCCCTTAAATGGTGATGTTTTATTTATTTGATTGTTGGTGCATGATAAAGACTGCTTAGAGTACATACTAGTTCATTTTTTTCATTTCCATGTGTGGTATACTAAATAATGTTGGTATATTTTCAAATTAGGCAAGAATATATAATTCATACCATAACCATACTAAAATGTATATTTTGTGTTTCGTATATAGGGCACACTTATTTGGAGAGTGTGGTATAATTTGATGGTTTCTCAATTTGTTTTAAATAAAATTTTCACCCATTTGTTCAGTTAGCCGTATTGTATTTTATGTATAAAGTATTATAATGTATTGTGATGACTGCATCTGGTATATTTATTGTATTTTTCTGGTCAAGTATTTGAAAGTGAAATATATTTCTCTTTTTTTTACACCTGGTTTGGTCATTTTCATTGAAATGTTTCAAAAGATTTGGACAAAATGCCACCCAACACTGAATAAAGTTACAAGCTTTAATGGGAGCTAATGATCAGTTTGTAACATATAAATATAAAAATTGAGCGAGTCTGCTAGTACTCGAGACACTGAATGTGAACATAATATCCTATATCGACATCATCGACATTAAAATTATCTAATGCCACCTTAAAAGTAAAAGTATTTTATTTGTCTTTCAGTCACATATACACATAAATAAGACACGTCAAAGAAATATGTATACCCTGATAAGGATACAACTCACAAATATGTGACATTAAACAAAGGTATATAAAAAACAAACTTGAAAGCTGGACGAACTAATACGCCGATTCAACTACAAGCCAAAACATACTCGTTCAGCGCATAAAAGCTGCGATCAACCAGAAACTCCTTTAATTTTTTTCTGAATATGCTATCACTTGGAGAAAGTTTTATTTCATCAGGAAGCAAATTAAAAAAGCTGCAACCTGCATAAATAGGCGACTTTTGATAAAATGAATGGTTGGGCCGGATTAAACGAAAAGTATCTTTTTTCCTGGTATTGTGACCATGTATATGGCAATTAAGAATAAATAGATGTTTATTTTTGTAAATGTGCATTAAAAGCTTGAAACAAGTATATGGAGGTTAGAGTGAGAATTTTTTTATTTTTGAAAATTAATCTACAGCTTGAATTATATGGTAGATTAAAAATAAGACGAATTATTCTTTTCTGTAGCACAAACAGTGGCGAAGCGAACGAGTAGACAAGGTAGACAATGTCTACCCAAAAATTGTCTGCCGTTTATTTGCCATTAATTTATTTGGTGAAATTGTACTAACTGTTTAACTAACATTTTAAAAAACCGTAATAGGTACACAAGACACCACCGACTTGCTCTCCTTATATGTCTATGAATCTCCAAACGAAATAAAACCGCCTAATTACAATTCCCGGACCCCAGGAAGACATTTCGAGATTTGTCTTCTGCACTAATCCAAAAATCCATCAAGCAGGCGATAGGCTGCGAGTGAGAGGTCTCAGCGTTCAGCGTACGTCCGCGATTTTCTCGGGATCGAAAGACATTACATGCTTTGTCTATCGTAGTTGACCAGCTATTTTTATTATGCTGCTGCTGGATACCGTTTACGGGAACCTTTGATATGATCGGCTGTCGGCTGCAGTACTTCAATTTTATTTTGTTTCAGAACTGCGCTGTAAGCTATGTATATATTTTTATCTGATATTTATGTATGTTACATCATGTTAATATGTATTTTTTACCCTCTCTATATTTACTAGCACAGAATATTATCATTTTATTGAAGTAAAATTTCTTTAGCGAGGGTAAGGTCAGGAAAAAAGGCTTATCAAAGTGAAACGCCCCTTTCCTTAAGCATGTTCCAGCTTAGCTAGAGGGTTGACATTTTCAGGACATGTAGCCGGGGTAAAATGAAGATTCTGGACGAAAACTGGATCCCTAAAACTAAAATAATTCATTTCGGAATGGGAAGACGTACGGGGTCGAAATTTTTATGGTAGATGCGTCTCATAGAGGGTTACCATTCACCACATGAAAACGGGGCTCTAATTTAAGGGGGATTTTGGGGAAAACCCGTTTTTTTGCCGATATCTCTGCAACGGAGCCTCGGATCGAAAATCTGACAACCCACCTCCCCGGATACCCAAAATTGTTCGAAAAATGGGAAAAATTGAACAAAACGTAAAAAATTGTTAGGGACGTTAATTAAAAGTATTATAAAACAAAATAAGGAAAAAAATAAAAAAGTTAGAGAAACGCGGTTTTTGGTGAAAAAAAGGCGCAATAGTTCAACTACGAGATCGGGGATGGCAAAAATGGGAAGAATAAAATTACTTTATGACAAAAAAAATCAAAAATTTTTCAAAAATGGGAACAAATTGAAAAAAACCTAAAAATTAACGAAAAAAACAAGGGATTGGTCGGAAAGTTAACGAAAGTATTATCAAACCAAATAAGAAAAAAAATAATGATAAAAAGAGGAAAAAATTGTTAGGAAGGTTACTAAAAGTAATGTATTATAAAACAAAATAAAGAAAAAAAATAACAAAAGGGGAAAAAAAATAATAAAAATGTCGACATCGACCGAGGCAAAGGTTGAGAAAAAGCTTTAAAAAACTCAATTCTTAATAGCTTTTTCAGAAGTTTCACTTCAGTTGTGTGCTTATAAAGGTGAGGCACATATTTTTTATATTTTAAAAACTTAAATCATGTAACTGTGCATTTTATATATTTTCATTTATATTGACTTGTTATTGTTTTATTTCATAAGGTTTATAAAATGGATATAATAATAGTTGATAAGAATTTTTTGACATCAAAAACGATTATCTTTGTCTACCTGAACAAAAAATTCACGCTTCGCCACTGAGCACAAAGAGTCTGTTTATATCCGATGATTGTCCCCAAATGACGATGTTATAAGATATGTGTGAGTAAACCATAGCATAATAGGTTGTCAATAGGTTTTTTTCGTTAAAAGAGTTTTTCAGTTGAGCAATGGCAGAGTGTGCACGGCACACTTTACCGCATATGTAATCTATATGATCACTATATAATAAATGCCTATCAATATAAGTACCCAGAAACTTGACAAAATATTTAGTTTCTAGGTCAGTATTTCCTATTTTAAAATTAAAATTTTTACCTTGCCTACGGACATTATGGGCCTCGAGAATTATAGTTTTATCATAATTTATCATAAGCATATTCTTATGATACCATTCATTAAAGCTCCTCAAGACATTTGTAGCTTTGGCAAAAACTGTTTCTGAGTCTTTATCAGATACTACAATAGACGTATCGTCTGCATACATAAAAACGGACCCGATAGGAACATGTTTGGGAATGTCATTAACATACAACAAAAATATCAGTGGACCAATAAGAACACTACCTTGAGGAGTACCTCGATGTACTTTAAAGGTTTCGGATTTGCAGTTTTCCACTTTCACAAAACTCTTACAGTTTCTTAAAAAAGACATAATAAAATTATTGGCAGGGCCACGGATTCCAAGCGCGTCTAGTTTGCTAGACACAAAGTTAATGTCTATTGTATCGAACGCACGCGACAAATTGAAAAAAATTGATATCGTACACTCATTTTTATCCATATTATCATTAATCAATTGTACATGTTCAATACATGCGGTTTCAGTTGACTTGTTTTTACGAAATCCATGCTGAGATCCAATGAGAATATCAAAAGACTCTAAAAACATACAAACTTTCTCGGTGACAGCCCCTTCAATGATTTTTGAAAAAACACTAAGTATCGATATAGGTCGGTAGTTATCCATATCATGTCTATCGCCCTTCTTATAAACAGGAGTGATTGAGGTTAATTTTAAACTGTTCGGAAATTGGCCAAGTTCAATAGACTTATTTATTATGTAAGCTAAAGGTACTACAAATACATCAGAACATTTTTTAACAAGGTCGACAGGAATATTATCATAACCACAGGATTTCTTACTTTTTAATGACTTTATGATATACTGAATTTCCCCAGGTGTTACTGGAGACAAAAAATTGAATCTTCCTGTTCCCGAGATCTTGTACACTCTTCAGAGAAGGAATTTTTAAAATGTGAATTAAGCTTATTATCAACGACAACAGAAAAATATTGCACAAAGGAATTTGCAATATCTTGAGGACAATTGATGGTTTTAGTGTTAATGTGAAGTTCCGTATTTTTTTTCGTGATTTAGTGTTACCTATACTTTTATTTACTAGGCTCCATAAGGTTTTGGACTTATTTGTCGAACGGTTTAAGATGTTGTTAATATATTTCTGCTTTTCAATTTGGATTAATTTATTCGTATCTTTTTTAAGTTGTTTATACTGATCATTAATCTGTACATTATTACTATTTTTTCTCAGCCAATTAATACCTTTTAGGTCATCCAATCGTTTTTTAAGTTCCACTGAAAATGTAATTTTATTTCTTTTATTATTTTGTGATGATAGCCTAAGGGCCAAAAGGCTTTAGATAAATTTGTTTCGAAAATTGCTTTTAATTTCAATTGTTTCAAAACAAAATGAAGTAAATTAATTTCGAATTAAATCACCAAGAGAGAACGGTCAAATAAAATAATATTTTTATTTAATAAGTAACTTGATTTCGAAATAAACTAGAATTTGAAAATGGGATTGTTGAGTAAGGCCCAAACCACGTCTCAAGTTTTTCAATATCTGCATTTGGAAGTTTCAGGTAAATGGGCACAACAGCCATCACGCAGGCATTATGCCATATTAAAATAAGACACTTACCCTTGGAATATAATCCAAATAATCGGAAAGAAAATTCAAAGCTCACTAAATTCGGTTTTAGGCGCGATTTCGCGAACTATTGGGATTTTCGACTGTATGACATCACGTAACTAGCTAAACTAAAGTTAAAACTATTTTCCCCTAGTCGACTCTTCCACCGGGATTCAAGAGAAACTCGCGTGTAAAAAGAGGCGTTTCCTTTAAGCCTATTACCTTGAGTCAGAGACCATAGGAACTATTCCCCCCTTAGTTAAGCAATTCACACAGACCCCTCCCAAAAAACCTTGGTACAACGACAGCTATTGGCTTACAGGTGTAGCCAGAAAGCAATGTCGTCACTAAAGTCGAAGACCTCGAGCAACTTTGAAGCTTTGCCTTGGAAAACAATTCGATGACCTTAATTTGGTCCAGAGTGGAAAAAACCCAGCTCAACCTCGAATAGCCGTCTTCGGCGAAAAATAAGCGTGAAGCACGTGTCTTAATTGCCACAGGCAAAATTCCAGATATTTCTGGGAGCAAACACGCCTTGAAAAAAAGTATAAAAGAAAATTTCAGTAGTACCTCAGGACAGTCTAAATTTGAATCTTGCGGTTGTAAGTCGTTACTCTGTCCGAATGGGTACCGAGTAGTCAAGCAAGTCAATTGTAGCACGTTATAATGCCCGAGTGGGGCTCGAAAAAGTTTTAATATAAAGTATTTTTTTTTCTGTTATTATGGTCACAGTGTGGCTCTCGCCGAAATTAGTGTCTCTCAGTTTAGGGACTCGGGAAAAATTTTTAAGAATTTAATTAAAATTCATGTCGAGGGCCAAAGTTTAGCGAACAGCAGCCTTGTGCGAAAATTCGTCACATATCGAAGCAGAAGGGGTGAAGAAAGTTTCAACGACAGGTTCGGTTGTGAAAATTGGCACTAGACAGTAAGTTAACTATTAAGATGATAATGATAGGATACCTGTATAATTTGTAACCATGTTTTCAATGTCATGCGAGTGTACTCTAGAATTATAGGATTATTCCGTTTTTCAAACAACGCTAGTGACATCCTGTAAAATGCCTTTACGAGGACTTTTAAATGAAACCGTTTAGTAATAATAACCATTAAACAAAACTTTCTAATGTCACTCAGTATTTTATTTCCTAGCAAATATAGAATTTAAATCCGCCAATATTTATGAAATAATTTAAGCTCTAGAAATTGTTAGCTGCAAAGTAAATCACTGCAAAAGTGGATCTTGCTAAAGAACTTGCTTTGATAAACAAAAATTGTTTGACTGGCTAGTTTAATTACCATGCTCGCGGGCGAAAATATAATGCATATGGAAAGTTAATACACGAAAAAAAAATCACAGCAACTAAATTATAATATTGGTAAAAATTACTTTTGTTGAAAAGACAGCTTGTTTGAGACCCGTAAATACAGGGTCATGCCAAAAACTTAATTGGATAAATTCCTCTACCAGTATTTCAAAATAATGCTCCCTTTCAATAGTGTGTTGCCTACAAGGAATAACCTCGCAAATCCAATTATAGTTTTCATTATAATGAGAAACGAAACTAGTGTGGCTTACATTCATATGATTATAGTAAATGTAATTCCTATAACTGAGAATACAATTAAGCGCTGGTAAGAGGCAGAAAACAAAATTAGTGTTTAGGTGAATAATAAATGGGTAGGTTGCCCAAGTGACTAGGTAAAGTATTTTCGACGGAGAAATAGGGTTTAACACACTGGTACTGCGAACCCGGTATCAGCTAATGAACAGAGAGTGATGAATAAGCCGCAAAGACAGTAAGTAATCTTGAAGGGTAAATCGGCTTTCATTACATTAAGATTGGCGTTCATTACAATTTCTTATCATGTTCTTTCCCATTAGTGGGCATGATACCTCAAAGCACCACAGCACGGAGTTCATAAAGTCATCATATATATCGTTAATATTTGTACAATATGCCGTATCGATAACAGAGTAACCTACACTAAGCCTAGTAACAAATTCATAAATTAGGCCGCGTGACGCAACCACTTATTTGGAATTGGTTGCCTATATTCTGGCGTTAGAAAGAATAAAAGAATACTGTTTACACTAACGGTTACAGACAGCCTGTAACACACATTCCCGTGATCCTAATATTTATCTAGGTATGCCTAAAATATAAACAAAATGGCGGGCGATGATACAATTATATGGCCACTTATGGCGACTATGTAGTTTTAGAGGATTAGATTACTAGCTTTGCAGTGCTCAGCATTTATTATATTATAAATAGGCAGAGATAAGAGTGTGCATTTTGGTCATAAGCAAGCTTTCAGTGTAGCAGGTTAATACATTACTACTTGTATTTTTTCTTCGTGTAACTAAAATAAAGTTTTTAAAAACGAAGTAAACAAGATAGTAAATATATTTATACACCGCATTCCGATAGTGCATTGAAAAATATCAAAAAACAGTGTTGTCACTGCAACAAAAAAGTGGAAAATGATGTTAAGGGTAAGAAGTGTTTGTGTATTTTCCACCCAGCATGTTTGCGCCAAGTAGCTAATCGAAAATATGCAGTTTCAGTTTGTATGCATGAAAGTCCAGAAGCCCCAAGGTAAGAATTATTTTGCTAGTTATTGAAACGAGCGAAAGAGTTAGCTCCGCGTTTGTTATCATTTTAAATAAGTTTTAGGACTGCTTTTGTTATGAGTGTGGTGTCATTCTAAATCTAAAAATTGGGACTTTGTCTCAGAACAAGAAAATGTGATATTATCCTGTGTTTTTTTGTGTTGTGTACCAAAAACGATAGACATTATTAGACGAACACAAACCCATTTTAATATACAGGGTGTTACAAATTCGACATACGAGCATTGGGATCTCGGAAACTATAAGAGATATAGGGACGGTTAAATGGGGGCAAAGTTGCTCAATTTTAGGTGCATTAATATGCCGCATAGAAAGTTCAAAAATTTCGAATACTTTCGGAGATATTCGGAAGAAACCGAAAATACCCAATTTTGTTTTTAATTTTTTACGCCTATATTTTTGAACTTATAAGAGAACCAATTCCACTTTCTTAAGGCAACTTTTTATGCTTTACAAGCTGACATTAATAGTTTTTCAATTTGACGTTTCGTTTTTTAGATACCACTATCAAGTCAATTTTTTTTGAATACGGACCTGGATTTTTTTTCACATAATTTTAAACCTTTCTACCCCTTAAATATAATGGCAATATTAGTTTCTTATAAGAATAAGATTCCTTGGCTAAAATAATTTTTTAACTATTTTCTAAATATTTAAGTCCGGTCCTGATACGGAATTACCGTTCGTATAAATTAAAAACCCTTTTATTTTCATTAAACCATTCATAAATAATAATAATAATTTTAGTTTATTATTAAATCCATAGTTTTCCATAAATGTTCGAACATATTTCAGGTTTTTCGTAGGTAACTACCTACCTATGCACAGATCGATTCTTTTTCTGATTTTAACTATAGCCCTTTCAATTGATCTTATCCTAAAAACTGCATGTATTACAATTCTTCAAGAATATTAACATCAACACTATTTTTTAGTTATTTTTTTCAAGTTGATTTTACTCATAGATAATATATAAAAAAAAAATTACTTTAGTAGAAGTAATAGGTTTGTTCTAGCATGAAATTTCGGACGGTTTGAAGCCAGTTTAGTGGATTGACGAACTGCGCATGTTCGTCCGAGACTTGGTTGCAAACGGTTTGAGATCTGCTAAAACGTTTATTTCAGGTGACAATTACCGTAACTGACATTTCGTTGTTTTGACGGTTTTCAACTAGTTTGCAAACTGAATTTTGTTGTTGCTAGAACATCTGACTGGTAGTCGGAATTCTGGTTCTGTTTTGCTAGAACGCGTATATTACTATGCGCAAACTCCGGATGGTTTTGTACCGTTTGAAATCGCTGCTAGAACCCGAGTACCAACCTGAATTAAGTTTTGAGAAGTGTGCCGTGAATTGCCTAGTTACGCGTGAAAACAAATTTTGAAACATGGATTATTTATCTTGTCAAAAAAGCATTAGATTGATTGATTGACATTTTACCCGAAAATGGTTTTTTTCCAACGAAGAAAAACGTGATATGGTCAGAATTTTTTACGTATGTAAATTAAATGGAACTAGAGCAGCTGAAACGTACCTGTAACAATATCCTGACCGGCGCCAACCTAGCAGTCGCCCTTTTTGATACTAGATAGGCAACTAAGAGATTCTGGATCATTTGGACGTGTTAGTAAGAAGTATGGTAGCAAAATAACTGAAGAAGAGGAAGCTTTGGTTTTAAATCGGGTTTGTTTTTCTCATTAAACTGAAGTTGTCGAGTACATTAACATTAAACTATTCGTGTAATTTTAGATAAATAATGATGGCAGCCTGTCAACTCGACAAATTGAGTACGCTGTTGATCATCGCCCTACTATTTCCCACGTCAAAGCATGGAGAATACTCAAGAGGAATGGCTACAAACCAGGGTTGCCAGACCGTTTGGCTCGATTTCCCCAGTCGAAATTTAAAAATCCCTCAAATTTAGGACTTTTTGAAAAAAATCCCCCAAAAAATAATTTTGTTGTTTTCGTAGATTAAGATATGTTATTCCTGGATTTTAATAATTTTTCGTGGCTAAAATATTTTCCCCATATCTCTAAAATACCCCCAAAATAAGCTCTGCTACAAATAAAGCCTCAAGAACTAGAAAATATTTAATGCAAATAAAAGCTGCTTTGTCCAGGAAATTTTTTATTTTTCAAATGAACGAGAGCTTATAACCAACAGTAGTAAAAACAAGATTAAAAAAGAGAAGGTGTGTGCTTAAGACCGTACGACAGGAGTGAAAACTCCAATAAAGCGATATTAAAAGCTAAATAAAAAGTTTCTTGAAAGAAGGCTTCGGGCATCGAATCCGATACGTCTAGCACCATTATCCACCACCTCACTTGAAGGTTTTTGTCGAAAACGAGTATAATACATATTTATACATAGTCGATTATTGTGTAAACGGGCCTAAAGGCGTTTGTACTTCTAAAATATAATATTTCTTGAACTGATTAATATATTTAACCGAAAATTATATTATTTCCCTAAAGTTAAATAACGATAAATTTCTTTAAAAGTATATAAAACCACTTAGTGGATTAAATATTTTTATGCCGCAACTATAGATGGGCATTATAAGATCCTTTACACAAATAATGCACTATATAAAAATCGGCCTTTCCCATTGGTCGATCCGCATGGCCCTCCGCTCGCTTCGCTCGCTACGGGGGCTCAAGAAAAGGAAACTAACCAGGTGCTAACCCAATCTAACCCAAGACATACCCAAAATCAAGAAAAAGAGCTGTTTAGAAACACAATCTTTAAAAAAAAAATAAAAAAAAGCAACGAGGTTCGAACCCGCGTTTTCCAGGTGAGAGCCAACGATCTAAACCTCTACACTATAAGAACTCTTGATAGAAATCGATTGCATCACGCAGACATATCGTAATACGAGATGGATCGACCAATAGGAGTGGTCAATTTTTACATAGTGCACTATTTGTGTAAAGGATCTTTAAATGCTATAGATGGCGTCAGCGCAGCTCGGACATAAAAATTAGTAAAAATATATTTTTTTACATTTTATGATCAGAATAATTGGATTTTTGTGTTTTTATCTGATTTTGTGATTTAAGAGATCAGATTTGAATCGAGTCGTGTCAAACTTGAAATCCCCTGTTATTCCCCAGGTAAATATTGTTTCCCCAGTAAAAATCCCCAGAATAAAATATCCCCGAAAAATACCCCAAAGAAAAATAAATCCCCTAATTTTTGGGGAAAATCCCCTAATCTGGCAACCCTGCTACAAACCGTATAAATTGAGAAGCGTCTGTAGACCCGATATAATTTTCGATACCGACTCTAGCGCCATCTAGTGCAGATAGCGTTGACTCAAGCGATTGCATTCGCGGTATGTCATCGTGATGCAATCGATTTGCATATAAGGCGTGGTGGTCCAGAGGACTAGATGGTTAGGTCTGAACTGGGCAGCGGCATTTATCGGCGGCTCGGGTTCAAACCCCGTTGTTATCTTTTTATTTTTTTTAAGGTTAAGTTTCTAAACAGTTTTTTTCTTAATTTTGGGTATGTCTTGGGTTAGCACCTGGTTAGTTTCCTTTTCTTGAGCCCCCGTAGCGAGCGCAGCGAGCGGAGGGCCATGCGAAAAGTGATATTACTTATTGTAATACGTGCCCGTACTTTGGATGCACTTTTTCCAAAATATGTTGCTTTATGTAACTAAAAACCAGGATATATTTAATAAAAGCCGTATTATAGTCGATATACAGTAGCTTGCATGTGTTTCCTCGAATACATTCACAAAGAATCCCCCTTCTTTGTGAATATATTCCACGCAAGGCCAGCCTATGTAGTATAGGTGGCCTTTGGTATCGAAAATTTGGTCGGGTCGCTAGACTCTTGTTATAAATTGCACGTATCTCAACAATTAATGCCTGGTGATACAGGGAGGCGTTTACAATTTTGAACGTGGTTAAGAGGACGAATCGATGAAAATTAAAACTTTCTAAGCAATGTTTTATGGTCGGACGAGTCACGAGTGTAAGTTTACAAATTGCGGAATATTTAATCGCAAAAATTAACATACCTGGAGTGTTGGCAATCCAAGAGGGAACATGGAAATAAGAAAACAAGTCCGGTTTAGCATAAATGTTTGGGTGGGCATGAACAAAAATTCTCTTGTTGGCCCTTTCCTGTTTAATGAAAATCTGAATGGGGAAAGGTATTTACAATTTCTAATTACGAATTTCCAAGGATATTTTAATGAAATTCCTTTGGCTAGATTGTCCCATCTCTGGTTCCAGCAAGATGAGGCGCCGCCGCATAACACGAGAGCTGTAAAATTGTTTTTAAATGAACGCTTTCCTGATAAGTGGATCGGAAATGGTGGGGCAATCGAATGGCCACCGAGGTCGCCAGATATTTGGCCGCTGGATTTTTTTTATGGGGGACATTAAAAAATTTGGTTTATAAAAATGAAGTTAATGCTCTTGAAGAATTGCACCAACGCATACATGATGCATTTCATAGCGTAAAAAGAAGATCAACTGAAAGAGCTATAGCAAAAATTGGAAGAAAAATCGATCTGTGCATACAAGAAAACGGAGGTTTATTCGAACATTTAGAAAACTAGTCGTTCATTAATAAATTATAATTATTATGTTATTAACTTATTTATAAATTATTGTTTTAATGAAAATAAATGTGTTTTTAATTAATATGAACGGCGACTCGTTTTCAGGACCGGACTAAAAATTTTTAACTAAAAATTAATTTTAGCCAATGAATCTTATTTTTATGAGAAACTACTATTGCCATTACATTTTAGGGGTAGGAAGGTTTAAAAATCTGTGAAAAAAAATCCAGGTCCGTATTTAAAAAAATTGACTTGACAGTGATATTTAAAAAATGAAACGTCAAATTGAAAAAGCTATTAATGTCAACTTGTAAAGCATAAAAAGTTGCCTTAAGAATGTGGAATCGGTTTTTTTATAAACTAAAAAATAAAGGCGTAAAAAATTAAAAACAAAATCGGCCATTTTCGGTTTCTTCCGAATATCTCCGAAAGTATTCGGAATTTTTGAACTCTCTATGCGGCATATTAATGAGCCCAAAATTGTGCAACTTTGCCCCCATTTAACCGTCCCTGTATCTCTTATAGTTTCCGAGATCCCAATGCTCGTATGTCGAATATGTAACACTCTGTATAAACTCTTATCAGGATCGACTGACGGATGTGATCAAGTTGGGTGGATACAAAATATTCTGTTCTTCAGGCTGTCAGACCCTTTTTATCGAGAAAGAAGAAATGAATAAAGTATATGATGAAAAAATCGAAAAGTTGGAAAAGGACCTACAGGATAGAGATAGATATATAAAGCGCCAGAAGCGCGGTAGTCAAGCATTTGAGAATGCGGTGTCGGAAGCTGAAGAAAAATTTACTAATCAGTTAAAACATCTAAATGAGCGTAACGCCTTATTAAATAGCGAACTGGAAACACTTAAAAATAAAGAGGCTGAGATTGCTTCTCAAGAAGCTTCATGGAAAAAACTGGAAGGCGATTTACAAGCAAAAATTGAGGATTTGGCTCTCCTTAATAGGAATCTAATAACGTCAATAGAAACTTTAGAAACAGAAAATGATTGCTATGTTAAAGAATTAAAGGAACTTCGCTGCAGCTATGAAGCACTGGAACATAGGAGAATCTTGGAGCCCTCAGAATCACGTGTTGATGATTGTCGTACTTTTGCTTCCGACATGGCCAATGCTAATATTGGGATGGATTTGGCTACGGAACTCCATAGTATTGTAAGGGAACCAAAAAATAAGATATTGATATTGGGTGATGAATGTGTTCGACCTTTGCGCAAATCCCTGCAAGATTGCATGGGTGAAAACTTCAGAATTGAGAGTTTTTTTAAGCCAGGCGCAACTTATAGCGATGTTTTAGTTAACTTAGACTCACTAGTTAAGAACTATTCTATAAAGGATTATATTATAATTATGGCAGGGGTAAATGACTTTCTAAATGGTACGACGCCAAAATTTAAAAAAATATGGAGTAAACTGAAACGGAGTACCTATACTAATTTTATATTCCTATCTACACCAATGGTTAAAAGTAGGCAAATAAATAAGTGTATTCTTGAATTTAATGGTAGAATGGAACAGTTCTTCAAACAGGTAAACAGAATTTCTAGAGGGGTCTTTTCTGTACTGTACGGGTCCTAGGTTTAATAGTCTAAAAGAGCTGTCAAAAAGAATACAGGGCAGTATTAAGTCTAGAAATGGTGTGATATTTAAATCACTAATTTATGTGGATACTTTAAACGTAATAGAACAAAATTCACTTCCCCATTTAAACATCTTAGAAGAAGATCAAATTTTAATTATTCTGAATGACAATAATGAAAATAATTTAGTAGATAAGTCTAGTCATAGCAATTTTTTATAAGCGAGCAGGGCGGAAATGGTAGCATGGGAAATGAGAGTCATTTGAGTGTACTTCTGATAAATATACAATCGATCCGTAATATAGTTGATGATTTGTTTATTTTGCTGGAAAATATTGCTTTTCCAGACATAGTACTTGTGACTGAACACTGGCTGAGGTTGCATGAAAATTTTAATCTTGAAAACTATGCTGCTGTTTCCAGAAATGATAGGGAGAGTTCGTCTCATGGAGGTACCATGATCCTTGTGAACCGGGAGTCGGCCTGTAAGCATGACTTTTCGGAGGTCACGAAGTATGATAACTTGCGGCAAGAGAACGAGTTTGAGTTCTCGGTGGCATATAGTAATGTTAGAAGATTGTATTTGTTGTGTATGTATAGGCCACCTTCTAGTAGCGCCCATGTTTTCGTGAAGAGATTGGAGGAATTGTTAACTAAGCTACCTGCCGATTCGCTTATTATAGTGGCAGGCAATTTTAATATTAATTATAATGATAAGTCAGTGGTTACCTTATCGTTGATTAATCTGTTGTCCTCGTATAATATTGTAATGCATGTTGATGCCCCGACACGAATATCCCAGTTCTCAGAGTCGTTGATTGATTATGTGTGCTCCAATTTCGGCAGAAATAATGTACTCTGTAGGGTTACACCGTCTGCTTTATCATACCATGAGGCGGTTGTATGCAAGTTTAAGTTAAAAGGCAAAGAAAAAAAGGTTTTAAAGTCCAAATATGGTAGAATCTATAGTGCCTCAAATTTTCGCAAATTTGTAAATTTGTGTAATGCTGCAAATTTTTTGATTGGGACAGAGAATAAACTCACTACGTTTTACGAGAACTTAACTGGCTTGTTTAATGGGGCTTTCCCTGTTCAAAAAATAAAAGCAAAAAAGAGGAAGCCATGGCTCACGCTTGGTTTGCGGGTTTCTGCTAATAATCTTCGGTCTCTACATTATATCAGAAAATATACAATTAATATTGGATTTTTTACCTACTTCTCGAAATATAGGTCAATATACAGGAAGATAGTTCGACAGGCTAAAGCTATGTATTACAATGATAGACTCAAAGCAAAATTAGAGAATCGTGGAAAATAATAAATGAATTAAACGAGAATCCGATTAGTGCTCCTGAAGCAGAGGTGGATATTGAAACTTTCAGTGACTTTTATTGCTCTGTTGCCGCTGGGTTGACTCGTGGTATGGCATGTGCGGTGGATCCTCTTTGTTATCTGGAGGATCTGCATGTGGAAGACTACTGTCATCTGTGTCCTACTGATCTACTTGAAATTAAGGAAGTTATTTGTGAGATCTTAGCCAGAAACAGATATGCTGCGGGCCATGATGGCGTCTCTGCAAAGATTTTTGCGAATCTACCTGATAATGTTTTGATGAGTCTATCTGTGTGTATCAATGAGAGTTTTGAAAAGGGTAACTTTCCTGCCTGCTTGAAGTTGGCACATATAGTCCCCATATATAAGGGTGGAGAAAAAAATTACCCTTCAAACTATCGTCCGGTTTCTTTATTACCTACACTTTCCAAGATAATTGAAAAAATTGTCAAACGACGTGTAACAGAACATTTGAATAAGCATAGCCTGTTGGTTCCCTCTCAGTTTGAATTTCAAACATGCAAAAGTACTGGCGACGCTATGTATGCTCTCTTGGAGAACATATACGGTGCCTTAAATTCCGGTAACTCTGTAGCGGCAGTATTCTGTGACTTTTCAAAGGCCTTTAATTGTGTGGTTCACGGAATACTGCTGCGCAAATTAATTAAATACGGCTTTGTGGGTAAAACATATCAATGGTTTTCCTCTTACTTGAATGACAGGCCTCAGAGTGTTGCTTGGTCGGGGGGATCCTCTACCTGTAGACTAGTAAATTGTGGAGTGCCGCAAGGGTCAGTGCTTGGGCCAATTCTGTTTCTGTTGTACATTAACGACCTCGCTAAAGTAAAAATGGGAGGACGATTTACCCTATTCGCCGATGACACTACTCTGACGTGGCAGAATACAGATGATGTCCGATTGGCACAGTCAGTTGGGTCAGATTTAATGGTGGTAAAAGAATGGTGTGAATCTAATATGTTGTGTTTTAATATGTCAAAAACCAAGATTGTTTCTTTTAACTGTACTGTTGACAATGTAAATATACTTAATAGCACCATAGCAAAATAGAAAATTACTGACAAAAAATATTAATGACACATGCCGTTTAAACCAATGAAATAAATATGCAGTTCATCAAACCAACGAATACATTTTATTTACAAAAATAGTCTTGGCATAATCACAATCAACTTAAAATTATTTGGGCAACCTCTTTAGCTCGTGGGTCAGCCATATTGCTGTGGAGAGCAGCAACAATGATCCGCTCTGGTGACTGGCAGCCACGGGAACTGGTACGTAAGTTAGGAGTGTCGTTATACCGAGAGCCACCTAAAACGGTCTTAGTTAATCAATAAAATTCCCTTAAAAATAGCTCTGTTACTTATTTAATTCGGTATTACGTGTGACACAAATAGTACTATATTGTTTATTGAGGTAGTGAATCACGTCCCAGCACGACGATAATGCCATTTAAAAACCCAGTTAATTTACCTATTGTTAGCAAGGTTCGGAAGATATGCTTGATATATATCACGATATATTATGTCATGATATTTATAGCTTGATATATATCCGATAATTGTATTTATTAAATTAAAAATGTTTTCCACCATTCCAAACATCAGAAAGTTCCTCAATACGCCTCTGTACAAAATTGTAATAACTGTATCGATGGTTGCCGCGCAAGCAAACATCGCAACAATACACTTAAGTCATTTTTAGACAATAGGGGAGAATTGGCAGAGAGAAAATACCTAAAAGGAGAGGCGATAGCCTGTCAATGAATTGTGTATGCATATGTCCAAGCACAAAGGGTATAATAATTGTCAAAATCAAAACACCATCAGCCGATTTCAGGTGAAAATATTTTTCTCTCGATACTTAAGTCGTATTGATGTGAACGGAGCATCAAAAATGGGTACACCAACATAAAAGGTGCCGACGCTTATTGTTGCTTCTCCTTTTAATTCTTTTTCTGTCTGGTATTGCTTCAGTTATGCCAGAACGATAAGGATGTTAACGAAAGTGACATTATAAAAATTGGCAATGATGCCCAGGTTGCATTAAATGCCAGTGGCTTAATTGCTCGTCTAGACACCCAAAGGCTATAGCTCTTGATAGGGTTCAAAGAGAACTACACAGCAATATCTGTGTGTAGAAACGTGACATAAATTAGAAATGAAGAGCCACTTTCAATATAAAAAAAGTTTCTTAAGAAGAAAAAATATGACACTGCAGGCCAATTCACTATCTAGTAAATATTACCGATTTTTGGAACGACATTTAACAACTACTAAACAAGAGGAGACTTTTGAGTATTTAAACAATATATTAACAGTTCTTTTGTTCCATTTGTAATGTTTCTTATATCAAAGTAAGCCCATTTCCCAAGTACTTTTTTGCGAAACATTTTAGGCTTACTCCACCAATAACGTGATGGAAAGAGGTATTGGACTTAGACTGGCCAACAAGAATACTTTTTTTCGAATTGTGTGAACAGGGACATACAGCAGTGGCACCTACAGCAGGAACTGAAAGGGTCTTTTCTTCTTTTGGTTTGTTCCAATCTGATTTAAGGAATGGCTTAGGAAACCAAAAAGCCAGTAGACTGGTTTTCACGTTTAAGTGCATGTGCGTGTTTCTCGAAAAATATCTGTATTTTACATGAACGTAAAAAAAATCACCTGCAAATATCCAATCAATGCCAATGCGCTAGCCGCCAAGTAAGCTCTCCTAGGCAACACTCTTCGTCTGCTCAGCCACCACAGACCGGTAATTAAAGCCAAAGTGGTGGTACCTAGTACCCTGTGATCGAACTGTACTGTGGAGGGATTCTCGGTGAAATTGATCAGCTTCGGGGAGTAAGACATTATATCGTCGGGAATCCATTTGTCGGCCATCTTAGGAAATGAATTATAGACTAGACCCGCATCCAAACCGGCCACGAACGCCCCTGTAAATGTAACAATAAAGCCATGAATTATTACTATCTCTTCGTAAAAACTTTTAAATTTCACACGATCCACCCAATTTGATGAATCTATTTCTATTAAAAAGGGCAAATAAGATAACTAAAATTTCTTAAAAATCAGCAATTTTAAAAGGTTTGTGTAATCTTCTAATAGATAATAACCAGGTATTATGGTTAATTTTAAACGCGTTTCTCTTACCAGATACCGCGGTCAAAAACACCATCCCTTTAGTGGTATGGGCTAACATCCTAAATTTTCTACTCGCCTTCAGTACCGCCGCGCTACTAATCTTGACAGTTTCGGCTGGAATCAGCTGATCAAATGCCGACCACAAGAGTAACGTGTACAAAACAAAGGCGAGACTAAGATGGCTGGCCAGACGATATTGTGACACTCGAGGCACGTCGCTTTCTCCGTGAAACCGGTCCTCGAGACCGGATTTTACCATGTACCAACCCATTAGCCCCTAAAAATGTACCATTCCTTACTTATTTCGAATAAGTTGTACAAGTATTAACAAGCAAATGCCTACTAATCAAATTATTCTATTTATTAAAATATGTAATGGCAAAATTACAATCAAACACAACAATGTTAGCCCGCAATTTACATCAAAATAAAATTCAAGAAGAGCGTACAAAATTGTAATTATCATAGCCTATTCTAACTTAGACCAAATTTGTATGTGATAAATATATCCTTATTGACATTCAACAATTATTTTCAAGCTACATATATAAAATGCTAATGTTTATATGTCTGTGTCGTCTCTACTGAAGTCGTGGGTTGCTCTAGAAAATTGTCCTTTTTATAGAAAGATAGCTAAGAAGATATTCTAAAAACTGTCATCGCCGGATTTTTTATTTTTGTTTTAATAAAAGAGAAAAAATCAAAAAACAAAATTGTTTTTACCATTCCCGATAAAATGGCGAATGTGCAGCCCGATGAAATGAGTGGTTAGAACCTATACCAAAGACAATTCACTGTGGATTGTCTTTGCCTATACTAAAAATGCGCTTCAGATGAGGAACGCAAAGTTAATTTGGGATGAGGCAACGATGGCACCTAGGTATGCACTTAGTGCTATATTGATAAGTTACACTGAAAACAATAATTATGCAAAATAATCATCCATTCGGTGGCAAAGTTTTGTTGTTAGGTGGCGATTTTCGTCAATGCCTACCAGTTGTGCCTCACGCACATATAGCAGCAATTATACAAACACCATTGAAATATTGTTGAGTACAAATGTACGATCTATAGCCAATTCGTACAGTTCTTGGCTATTGAAAATGGGAAATGGTCAATTAACTAATGATAGCGGCCTTGGGGAAGATATTATTGAAATCCCACATACAATGATAGCCAACAAATCTATTGTAGACGAAATATTTGGTCAATGATTGAAGCCGCTTGATGTTGCAACATACTCTAAATCAGCCATTCTGTGTCCTAGAAATGACGATGTAACATAGATTAATGAGCAAGTTTTAAATATTTTAGAAGGAGAAAAATTTACCTTTTTAAGTATTGACTCAGTAGAATGCGATATCTCAGAAAATGAAAATTATCCAATTGGGTTTTTAAACAGCCTGACACCTTCGGGAATGCCACCACATAGATTAAATCTCAAAATGGGTTCAATTATTATGCTTCTAAGGAATTTAAATACCCGAATGGGATTATGTAACGGCACCCGATTAGAAGTAACCAAACTATCACAAAATCTTATATGTGCAACGATCCTAACAGATACCTCAACTGGAAACCCTGCATTTATACCAAGAATAGACTTGGCTAATGGCTTGTATTACGAAGACGACAATTTCCTGTTAGATTAGCATTTTTTCAGCGATGGTACTACGTTTGAGAGAATGTGATTGTAAACGTGTATGTTTACTTCCTTGAGATTAGAGACAAGACTCTATTGTGAGAAATACCTTTTGCAGGCTTCCCATGGACTAGGCCAATGGGGACGCCAGTACACAGCGTCATATTTGTGAGAATAATGGCAGACAGGGTGCCGATAAATACCTTTTTGTAGGCTTGAGATGACGATGATTATGGCTGGTTACCAGTTACCACTATGTCATTTGAGTAACGATTTAGAGAGATTCGTGGGTCTCAAAACGTGAAAACTGGCACGACATGGCGGCTTGGCGCCATGCCGGCGGGAACAACGCCTTTAGAGCGATTTACATGGTTGAGAGTCGACATGCTACTTCATATACTGAATTCTAGAATCTAGAACGTGATCGTGATCAACTCGAAGGAGTTGTTAACGCCCCTTGCCCCTTGTCTCCGCCCCTTTTGGCGGAATAATCGGACATATGAAAGGGCAATAATGTAAATATAAAGATATTGTGTAAAAACTTAGCATGACCGGTTGTCTAAATTAATATTATGAATTTTAATACAAATCCGGTTGAAATCTGCTGACTAGTTTTCATGAATTCGATTATTAAAGATCGGAATTTTAGTCACTCCCTAGAAAATCATAAACCTTCGTAACTATAACGCTAGGAAATTTTAGGTTGGGTGAAGTGGCTATCCTGGAGGATGCGCTGTGATTGGTCGGATGGGCCTAGGATACGCGGCCGGTTTCAGATGAGTAAACGTGGTTACAACAGATGGCGCTAGTAATATCGCCGGGAAACAGCGGGGAGCGCTATGATTGGTCGGAGGCCTTTCGAGGACGCTTTACTTTTAGTTTTCTAGACTCCCTGACGCAGTGGATAAACGTTGTAACCAAGAGATGGCGCTAGCAGTATGCCATGGATTTTAATTTATTTGGAATGCGAAAACAGTGGAATGTTAAATTGTACAAAATTAAGTCGTTAGATTTGAAAGCGTGTTCAAAATGGTTTTTGAACACTATTTACTCTGTTGGACCTTATCAAAGATACCGCCGCACCAGTGTCAACAGTAATAATTGTTATGGCTCTTTCGTTGATCTTTCCTTTAATAGTTAGATTGTAGGCGGCTTTTCCTAAGCTTTTTATGGAGACGATCCTGGGGGCTTTATCTCCTTTAGCCAACACCCGCCCCGCAATGTTGACTAATTGAAATTTTCCTGATTTGACTTGGAGGCCCTGACGTCTCTGGATGGAGATCTACACTGTAGTTGCACTCGACAGTATCTTTTGGTAATGCCCAGTCCTGCCACATCTATAGCACTGATTTGATGTATTTCGGTTAGTTCCCGGAATCCCCCCGTGGCCTGAAGAACTTCCGTTAATTTCTTCAAAATTTCACCCATCTCAGTTAATTCACAGCTGTTTGTCGGTTTTCCTTCCTGGATGGATACGGCCCTGATTTTTGACTTGGAGATGTTACGGGCCGCCTCGATTTCTAGGGCTCTACCCAAAGTTTCATTGCTGGTTATTAAATTTGGCTAGACGTAGCATTTTCTGAGTGTCTGGATCTCTGATACCATCCACGAAATATTGGGCAGCAAGTTCCTCTTCAAATTTTTCCGTTGCTCCCGGGTAGGCCAATTGAATGAGACGTCTGGTACGTCTGCCTCAAACTCTCACTAGGCTTCTGATGTCGGGGCTTTACTTGTGCCTGATACAGTTGTCTTCTATGTTGGTCTCCAAATCGTCTCTTCAGGACAGCCACAAGTATGTCATATTTCCCTTGTTGGCTGATGGGAATGGTCTGCAGTAGTTCCAGGGCAGATTCATGAAGCGCTACCACTAGTGATTACACAATTAACAATCGTAAGACACTTTTTATTTATTAAGGGTTTAAAAATGCTTTAATATGTTCAACAAAAATATATTGGTTTTAAAGCCACCTTAAGATAAACTAAAAGTTCTTTAAGACCACTTAGTCTTATGCAAAGAATTTAATGCACTCTTTAAATCAAAATAAAAAACTATTTGCCCTTAATGCCCTATTGATCTTATACTGGTTTTATAATACTCTTGACACTGACTATTTTAAAACTAATTTGCCTTTTTAAAGAATTAAATAGCAGGTTGGTTTTAAAACAATCAATTTTGGAACAAATAGTTTTAATGTACTTTTATAGAGTACCCTTGATGTACTCATTAAAACCAATTAAGAAACCTATTTTATCTTAAGACTATATGCTCAATAAAATTCCACCGTAAATCCAGAAACCGCTGTTCGGGTGTCCCCATTTGTTACAAATGCTATTAATGTAACAAAATGTAACAGTAATATGCAAAACTTAATCGTTTTTCAATTAAATTAGGCACACAAAAGATGAAAATTCACTAATTGCAACAATCACAGAACCCGCACAATTTGTATCCCACTTCTGACACCAAATGTTACGTTTTTCCCGTGGGTTCTGAACGAAATTACAACTTTTACTATTTCAAACTAAAGGTATCTTTATTCTTAAACACACTAAACTACTCTTTTAACTTTACAACTAATAGCTCGGCTCTTTACAATCCAACACTCAATGATTAATTAACTCAACACGCTTTCTGCCTGCTACTTATATACAACCTACAATCTATCACGAATACTCCGGAAGAAGCGAGGCGACTCTATATGATTCTCGACCAGGGAATCGAGATAAATACGCACTTCCTGCATTTGGGTTTTACTTTTCAATTTGTCTACTCTTCTTTTAATTTTACTTTACTTTATTAGTTTTTTAACTTGTTATTTTTTTATTTATATTTATTTTTTAAATATTTATGTAATATTTAAACACAAATTTTGAATTCCGTTGTTTTAAACAGTGTGATACTGAATTCGTTTTAAAAAAAGCAGTTTGTACTTGTGTATTTATTTTAAATTTTAAATTGATGCATAGATTATTTAATAATTTTTTCAAGGATCTCTTTTAAATTTCTTATTAACTTTCGTGTTAGTTTATTATTCTTTAATTCATTTAATTTAATGCAAAATTTTCTATTATTTTCAATATTTGCTGTGGGGCAATTTTGAATAAGTTTTACTATTGCCTTTTTATTACGTCGGTTTCATTTTTATTTCCTTGTTAGTATTTTTATAGCCTTATCTAGTTTTTTCCTTTGATTTTTAATTAATATTTGTGCGTTTTCATTTTATCTTGTGGTGATAAATTTCAATTTTAGATTATTTTTACTGTTCCCTTTTTATTTCGTAGATTTAATTTTCATTTCCTTGTTAAGACCTTATCTAGCTTTTTTTCCTTTGATTTTTAATTAACATTTATTGCGTTTTCATTTTATTTTGCGTGGATAAATTTCTATTTTGGGTTAGTTTTACTATTCCTTTTTTATTTTGTCGTTGTGTTTTCATTTCCTTGTTAATATTTTAGTACCTTATCTAGCTCTTTTCCTTTGATTTTTAATTAATGCTTATTGGGTTTTTATTTTATTTTGTAACACCAAATTTTTATTTTCGGTTAGTTTTGCTAAGTATTCCCTTTATATT
>MU183487.1:68884-82976 GCA_016904865.1 Pissodes strobi | reverse complement strand
GTGATCAAACTGCTAGAAATTGTTCTAGGTTGCTCAGGTTGTCCTTGGATAATGATCTCTACAATGTGACTGGAATTGTTTGCTCGAATTCACCTATGGAGGAAATATGTAAGATTATTTTTCGAGCCACACTAGACTTTAATAGGAATGACGTTATAATTGTCCTGTTGCATATTGACTTTCAGTTTAGGGTTTCAAATTTAAAACAACTTTTTTCTCTTGGCAAAGCAACAAATCTCATATTTAGTTACTCATGTGACACTAGTGTGCACAAAAATAAGGTCCTGTGCAAAAAAAAAAAGCAAAACTATTTTAGGAAATATAGAGAACGCCAAAAGTCTTCTGTTAGAATTATAGAAAATTTTAAAAATTGTAATAGATACAGGCATAATAAAAAATCACTCTGTAAATTGCTGACGCTCAGTGGCGGCTCGTGACCTGTCAAAGAGGCAGTGCTGCTCAGGGCAGACAAAATCGAAATGTTTGTATATACTAGAGGAAAGGTGGCCGAGGTGAAAATATGCGCAAATTTTTGTTCGAATTTTCATGTTTCCTTATTTTTTCCGTAAAATGTACCAAGTCTCTTACACCTATCTCCGACCATGTTTTATTATCTCCGAAAACTACACATGGACAGCAAAAATGGGCTTTTTTTATTGCATCTACAAATCCAGTCATTTCGAGGATAAATCTCTTTATTAAAGTGAGGTGTGTAAGGTTTTCCCTCTGCTAACACCGCCTATCTCAATAGAAATATCTGGTAATGGCCTACCTCTATTTTTCAATTCAAGTTTTTTCTCGTAGCTGTAGGTATTTAAAAAAATCTTTTAACGTTCACTAAATTATGTACTACATCCATTTTTATAAAAGTCTACAGTCTATACCACACAGCAACCTACTAACAATAACAAGAAACAAAAACGATACAACTACAACAATCTAGACACATCAATTAATTAATATTTGTCTCTTCAAATTAGCTATATAAAACGCGTGCGAGCTTACATTTGTAAAAACCGGCAAGTACTGTCACGAATGCAGCTAAATAACTGCGAAATTTTCCCTAATAAAATTCAATAGCTCATTTCTGCGAATTGACAACTGCATCATTCTTTAGGTTAAGAAGAATAGCTGTGCACGAATAATAGCAGTCCAGATAAGGACATTCACATATCGTCGCGACGAAATTATATTAAATTTACTGGTGAACTGTAGTCCGTCTAGAGCATACACCGGCCGGCGTCAAAGTCAAAGTCAAAATTAGCTTTATTTAGGCTGACCAGAAATGTTTAGAGGCAAAAGAGTATATACAAGAAACCAGCCAGGACCCCTGCTTGATGCAGAACATTTTTGGGATGCCATGCCATGCCGAATGTTCACCCAAAAGTCGTTAAAATCCTTAAAAAAAAGCAAAAGGATCGTGGGTCGCCATGCGACCAACTTATGAGGCCCACCTGAAAAATGTGTGGTGACCATGCCCAACCCAAATAAATGTGAATAGTAATTATTTTTACCGTTATTTTTTTCCTTTCCCAGGAAATATGATCGCTGAGTATTAATATAGAGAACAAAACAAACAGCGCACACAGTGTACGGCACACTAAAATTCTAACAACGGCTGTTCCCAAATTTAAACAATTATGAAATGAATGAACGAATCAATGATATTATAGGGGGTGTTACAATGCGACCTGTACAGATATTGTATCCCCCTTCCATGGTGCTTCCGTTGATCTGATTCTCAATCAGAATCAGTGTCAGGATTGCCAGACCGTTCGGCTCCCTAGTGGAAATTTAAAAATCCCTCAAATTTAGGACTTTTTGAAAAGAATCCCACAAAAAATAATTTTGCTTTTTTCGTATATTAAGATATGTTATCCCTGGATTTTAATAATTTTTTGTGGCTAAAATATTTTTCCCATATCTCAAAAATACCCCCAAAATAAGCTCTGTAACAAATAAAGCCTAAAGAACTAGAAAATATTTATTGCAAATAAAAGCTGCTTTGTCCAGGAATTTTTTAATTTTTCAAATGAAAGAGAGAACTTTTAACAAACAGAAAAAAAAAACAAGATTAAAACAGAGAAGGTGTGCGCTTAAGACCGTACGAAGGAAGTGAAAATTCCAATAAAGCGATATTATTAAAGCTAAACAAAAATAAGAAAAAAAGTTTCTTGAAAGAGAGCTTCGGGTATCGAACCCGATACCTCTCGCACCATTATCCACCACCTCACTCGAAGGTTTTTGTCGAAAACGAGTATAAATATACGAACCGGTATAATATAAAGGCGTTTTCACTTCAAAAATATAATATTCCTTGAACTGATTAGTATTAACCTAAGATTGTTCCCCTAAAGTTAAGTAACGATAATTTCTTTAAAAGTATATAAGTATATAATAACCACTTGGCGGATTCAATATTTTTATGCCGCAACCATAGATGGCGTCAGCGCAGCTCGGACATAAAGGTTAGTAAAATAAGCTAGAATAATTGGATTTTTGTGTTTTTATCCAATCTTGTGATTTAAGAGATCAGATTTAAGTCCAGTCGCGTCAAACTTAAAATCCCTAGATAAATATTGTTTCCCCAGTAGAAATCCCCAGAATAAAATATCCCCGAAAAATACCCCAAAGAAAAAAAAATCCCCTGATTTTTGGGGAAAATCCCCTAATCTGGTAACCCTGGTCAGAGTACCTCATTCAGGTTCAGTGCATTGCAAGTAGTCTTGATAGTTCTATGGACCGAAGTGCCTCATGTTCGAAGATGCAGCACCCGAAGCAGGCCATTAGCCTGTTCGCGACCGCCTCGCACTCTGTGAGAAAGTGTTCCGGGGTTAAATTGGGTTAGTTTGGGTTAACCGGCAACTGTCCTCGTTTTCAATTTTATTCTCTCCAAGTGCCTTCTAACCGGCAGTGGACCGTAAGAAAGCCGGCGAGGGTGCGGAGATCGTTCTTCTCGTTGTTCTTACTCAGTGTTGTAAGGTGTTTTGATCTTCCTAGGTGAGGGGGCCCTAGAAGCATCTTTATTATTGCCTTAATCCTGGCGTTCCCATAGGCTGATCCATTTGGTTGGCTCGTCTTTCCTGAATTCTTCCTTGTAGGTGTGCGTCCCTATGCCACAGAAAGGTTTTGGTTCTAAAAGCCGGAGTTGTACTCCTGCTTTTGCCAATTGGTCTGCTTTTTCGTTGCGTTGGTCTATGAAGGCGCAGAGTGCGATTTATTTCTCATTTAGAGTTTCTTGTATCGTGCTGCTCAGTTGGAACAGTGCGGTCTCTGTGGACCAGCCCTGCCCGGTCGCGATTTTACTAAATATACTTAACGCCAGCACAAGATACGCCCACCGTAATACGTCAGCTTTAAAAATCTCCGATATACTCGCCGCCAGCACATCGCACTAAATATACTGCGCTCCAGCACAGGGCTTGGTGGAAGCAGATGTATAGAAGTTTGGCTCAAGTGAGAATGCGAATTTATCTTTTTTTGGGTTAGTTAGTTTTTTGACATGCATTGGCTTAGCTTGGGTTAGTTTTTGTTGGTTGCGTCTCGCAACCAGCGAAGCGAATGGAGGGCATTACATGAAGAGAAAATGTAAAAAAATTTGCATTTCGAAAATAGGTGAAAAAGACTATAATATACCTGATGTATTAGGATGGACGTGTCTTGTGCTAGCGTGAAGTTAATTTTATAAAATCGAGTATACGTCAGGTATATTCTAGTATTTTTCACCTATTTTCGAAATGCAAAGAATTTTTACATCTTTACTTCATGCAATGCTCTACACTCGTTTCGGTGGCTGCGGGACGCAACCAATAAAAACTAACCCAAGCTAACCCAAGGCATGTCAAAAAACGAATTAACCCAAAAGAAAATAAATACCAAACACTTTCAAGGGACGAGCGTCGAAACCATTGCCTCGCATTCTCACTTGAGCCAAACTTCTACACATCTGCTTTCTGCTAGCCAAGATGACACCAAGTCCTGTGCTGGAGCGCAGTATATTTAGTGCGATGTGCCGAGTATATCGGAGATTTTTAAAGCTGACGTATTACGGTGGGCGTGTCTTGTGCTGGCGTTAAGTATGTTTAGTAAAATCGCTGCCCGGTCTGCATGCATGCTGGCTTGTATTCAACGGCCGCGTTTCTAAGGTAGTGGATCTGATGTAATTGTCTACTAACTTCTGCATCGTTATGAGTAAGAATGACGTTATACTGATTCGTCTAAAGGATTTGGGGACTGTTCCATCATTATTTCCTATCTTCGGGATGAAGGTGACTTTGGCCTGGTGATATCTACAAGGTGTAGCAAAATTTGTCTTATGCCCTTTTATAAAAGGGGCTGGGAAGATTTCATCCACCCCTGACTTTTTCCCTCTTTTGCCATGTAATCTCACTGCAAATGGAGTAAAGGCAATCCTTTCGCAGAAGGCTCTACAGTTGTGCCTTTTGGCCTTTCGGATTTCCTTAAGAAGTTAAGTTAAGCCCAAAAAATTTAAATTTCAATCAAATAATTCAAATATTAATATGAACCAAAAATATAATAACTTAAAGGCCCGTAAATAATAGAATAAATATTTGAAATAAAAGTCGTTTAACAGAAATTTTCCATGAAACATTAGGCATTTTTTTTTAAATATAAAAAGATTGGCAAAGGACCAACCAGATTATCAGGGGTTGATTTTTTTAACAAATTCGCCTTTTTGTGACTGAAGCTCAGGCCCTTGGAATAAAGAGTATATCGGACAAGAAAAAAGAGTATATAGTATCTGATGTTCAAAAAGAGTATAATACTCTTAAAAAGAGTATATCTGGTCAGCCTACTTTATTGATTCAAGTTTATACAACTTATGATCAAAGCATCTTAACCTAAGTACAGATGGTCCATAAAAAACCACCAATAATCATAAAATAACACATAAAAGTGATTTAAAATCTGCAAAAGGCATAATTAAAATATTTTAAAATATAACCCAATAAACATTATCTACTCTAAATATTTAAAAAAAATACACTTAAATAAAAGATATATGCAGGAAATAATCCATTGTGACAATAAATAAAATATAAAAATAAAACACATACAAGTAAACACACAATCACTAAACAAAAGAATCGTTATAATACTCGGACACTGAATAATAGGCCTTTGATATTAATAAATTTTTCACCTCTCTCCTAAAATGCTCTTTGTTTGTGATTCTTCTAACAATTAATGGCAAATAATTAAAGAGCTTTTTGCTATCATATATAATAGATCTTTTAGTTAGAGAAGAGGAGGGTATGGGTAGAGACATTATATGAGAAGCACGAGTATTATAAGCACGAGCGGATCCAACTTCTAATCCAAACTTTGACATGCATATATATCTTGGAATCAGTGTGCCTCATGCATGTAAAGTTAAAGTGAGGTCCGCAAGAGTCTCTAAACCCAATATTACACAAGAATCTAATAGCTCGCTTTTGCAGAACAAACACCATATTGAACAACTGATCAGTACAGGAACCCCAAAAACATACACCATAGCGCAACTGAGACTCGATCAGCGCAAAATATACATTCCTCGCCATAATACCATCCAACTCTCGAGCAACCGTTCTTAATGCGTAACATGCACTAGAGAGTTTCTTATTTAAACTGAGAATATGTGGTTCAAACCTTAATTTACAATCTATATATAATCCCAAGAACTTCACAACTTGTAAATTTTGTATAGACTCAGAATTTAAAGATATGTGATTTATTTGGCATTTGAAGGATATAATATTTGTTTTCGAAACATTAAGTGTTAAATAGTTTGAATCACATCATTCTTTTACTTTGACAATGTCTCTGCTGACACAGCTCTGCAAACGATCGGGATCAGTGTCACGCCACAAAATGGTCGTATCGTCAGCAAACATCGTGAATACCCCAGGTATATCCAACTTTAACAAATCATTAACATATAATAAGAACAATAAAGGACCCAATACAGAGCCCTGAGGAACACCAGATGTAATTTCTTTTTGGCTGGATCTTTCGTTGTTGAATAACACTGCCTGCCGACGGTCTGAGAGATAAGAAGATATCCAAGTTAATGACGTGCCTCTGAATCCATAAACCTCAAGTTTGCTCAGCAGTACTCTATGATCCACGCAATCGAAAGCCTTGGTAAGATCACAGAATACCGCTGCAGCGACCTCGCCATCATTTAGCCCCATATACACGTCCTTATGAAGGCTAAACATGGCATCATTAGTGTTTCTCGAAGCCTGAAAGCCAAATTGAACATTACTCAATAGGTCCTGGCTGTTGATGAAGCTGACCATACGCGTTTTAACAAGCTTTTCAACGACCTTTGACAGGGTTGAAAGCAATGAGATTGGTCTGTAATTTGAGGCGGTTTCACAATCTCCACCTTTAAATAGTGGGATAACTGTAGCCAGCTTTAGAGAAAGAGGAAAAGTACCTGATTGAAAGGAGTTATTTATTGCTTTCGCAAGTATTTGTAATACCGGAGCGTCGGCGGCGTGTTCGCAGTGTATATGAGCAGAGATGGCATATATAATAGCATTCCCGGCCGAAAATTGGGTGCTTTAATTTTACATTATTATTTTGAGGAATCGTTAATTATTTAGTTTAAGGATAAGAAATTAGTCAAGTAGCTTCTTCAAAATTTTGGTGGTTCTGCAGTTCTTATGTACCAGCCGTCCCTGCTGGCGCTGTATCTAAATGTAACTGATTATTTTTTTGTCAAATATAGTCTTAGTCTCTGTGAGTTGTACCAATATAGTTAAATCCAATGTTCAGTCGCCAAGTTTCGTTACTTCTGAGACTGACCGTGAAGAAAGTAGGATTTTGAACATCTCAGAGATATCGGTGGCCTCTGGGCTTGGCTCGAAGGAAAATACAGATAGTACGAATTTTTTAGAGTATTTCTCAACATATAGTCTGTCAGGTACAAGGTTGACGCACTTGAAATATTTTTAGATAGGCTTTTATATCCTGACGTTGTGCTTCTTTGTGAGCACTGTTTAAAGCCTGACGAACCATTTTCACTATCAGATTATAGTTTGTCAAATAAGTTCTGTCATTCTGAGACTTCCCATGGAGGTGTGTTAATACTCGTTCGTGATAGTATTTTAAGATCATATAATTTCTCTAGCTTCGACAAGTTTATTCATTTGATTGAAGAAAAAACGTTTGAGTTATCCGTTGTTTTTTGCAAGAAGATAAACCTATTTATTTTATGTCTATATAGAGCACCTACTGGCTGTGCAGGTGAATTTTTGCTTAAACTAGAAATTGTATTGACACAACCGCCGGTGGGTTCACCTGTGATATTGTGCGGTGATTTTAATTTTAATTTTTTTGACGCACTTGGTAACGATGTGCAGAGATTGAAATGTTTGCTTGACTCGTTTAATTTGCACATGTTTGTCGATAGGCCCACTCGAACCACTGCACACTCGTTTAAAATATTAGATTACATGTGTTCAAATTTTGATAGAGACATGGTTAAGTGTGACGTTATTCGGGCAGGCTTGTCGGATCATGAGGCTTTAGTATTAAATGTGGAACGAGAGAAAAAACTAGGCTTAAAAGTAGGTTGTACACAAGAGCAAACTATGGTAGGTTTTCGCAATTGTGTGCTGCTACTAATTGGCAGCCTGTCTTAGCCGTGAACAGTCCTTTGCGTTCATTTCAGGGGATACTGTGTGACAACTTTAATTATTCATTTCCTGTTAGATCTTTAAAACAAAAAAAACAAAAAACCATGGAGCTTGTTTAAAGATTGCTACAGTTATTCCCCAATTTAAAGGTGGTGCAGCAGGACCAGACAGCAAACTATAGACCAATTGCTCTCTTACCCACTTTATCAAAAATTGTGGAAAGATTGGTCAAAAAGCGAGTTGTGGGGTTTCTGGGTAGGCACGGAGTCTTGAGGTTTGAACAGTTTGGCTTCCAGGCAAGGAGGAGTACGAGTGATGCAATATTCTCGTTTCTGGAAAATTTGTATATGAGTCTTAATGAAGGGGAAGTGGCTACGGCAGTTTTCTGTGATTTATCAAAAGCTTTTGATTGTGTGAATCACAGGATACTGCTGCATAAGCTTGCCCTTTATGGATTCAGGGGTAGGACGCATGATTGGTTTGGATCATATCTGTCGGATCGAAGACAGAATGTTTCTTTTGGTGGCTGTGTTTCGGATTTTCAAAGGTTGGAACATGGCGTGCCACAGGGCTCTGTTCTGGGCCCCGTTCTGTTCTTGCTGTACTTGAATGATTTTGCAGATCTTGACGTGCAGGGTAAGTTTACTCTGTTTGCAGATGACGCCACAATATTGTGGCATGATAGAAATACCAATAGATTAAAGGATACTGTTAATTGCGACTTAAAAAAGATTAAGACCTGGTGTGACGCCAATAGGCTTTCTTTAAATGTATCAAAAATCAGTGTTATGTCGTTTGGCAGTGAACTTGGGGAGATTCGTATGGGTGATGGCTTGCTGAAAAACGTTACTGACAACAGGTTCTTGGGACTGTGCATCGATGACCGGCTTAAATTTGAGTGTCATATTGGTTCCCTAAGATCACAATTGGCTTCAAATTGTCACGCCGTCAGATCAATCTCTGACCAATTTAGCCCTAATAGAGTCAGATCCTCTTACTTCGCTCTAATCGAATCTCATTTGCGGTATGGAATTTGTTTCTGGGGTTCATGCTCGGGGCAATTATTTCAGAGTGTATTCGTTCTGCAGAAGAAAGCTGTAAGGTATATGTTTAAGACCGGGGTGCGTGAGTCTTGTAGACCTTTATTTTTGGAGCATGGAATTCTGACTTTGCCCTCCTTGTTCATTTTGGAAACGGTATGTTTGATTTATAAAAAGCACAAGCCTCAATTGGTAACTAACCATGCATACGGGTTAAGGGACCCACACAAAATTTCACTTCCAATACCCACATCCTCTAAAATTAGAAACTCGCTAATATTTAATACCAAGAAACTGTATAACCACCTGCCCCAAGGGATTAGACAGATACCTAATCTAACGAAATTTAAGAAAACAGTTCAGAAACTACTGTGTGCGACAGCTTACTATGGTGTGGATGAGTTTTTGAAAGATGTATTTTAATTGTACTGTTTGGTTCTTGACACTGTGTTTTTATGTTGTCTTGTCTGTAAACATTCTATGCTTTTGATAATTATGTCATTCTTGTTTGATATTTTAAACTAGAAATTAGTGTGTAAGAATAGTCTGTAATTACTTACGTATTGATTAAGTTGTTTGCACTGATTGACAGTAGGTTTTAGTTACTAGTCCTTAGGTTTCTTTTATTTTTTTTTTCCTCAGCTTTGTCAATGAATTTTGTTCAAGACAATAAAGCATTTTGAATTTGAATTGAATTGAATTTAAGCACTTATATTACTAATGTAATGATTGTACACACTGCATTCTATGAAATAAATAAAGATGATTGCTGATTTATTTGTAACACCAACTTCTTTTTGCCAGTTTAAAAACGGAGGATTTGTAGAAAATGTTGAAGCATAAATCACTTAAAAAAAGGTTAATTTTTATGTAACCAACTTTGATTATCATATAAGTGATTCACAAAATCAGCAGTGTGGTAGATCTATCATCGATAATCCATAACTAGGGCTGTGTTTGTTGAGATTCTGAAAAGTATCAACTAGTTCTCTATCATTCAAAAACTCTATAAAGCTTCGCTTCCAGTACACCAAATCTGCATCAATCAACTGATTTTTAAGTTATTTTAAAAGAATATTCTACCTGTGTTAAAGTGTCATTAATTTTGGTAAGCTGACTTCCTAATGATTTGTTCACTCTGGTTAGTTTGCTTAGCTTACTCCACAGCTCTTGGTTTTCATTAGTAACCATTTTGACCTTGGTTTGTAATTGCTCTTTTTGCTCTGATAATTCTGCCACCTACAATTAATTTTTTTTTTTAAATTAGGGGAGTTGTCTTTCAAGTTATGTTTATAAGCAATTACATTTATTATTTTAGAGCTTTGTGGACAAAATATGAAGTTAACCTACCTGTGACCTAAGATAATCTGTTTCATTCAAAGAATGCTTCGATTCTTGATGTCGACTACACTGAATCCTCAAATTGACATTTTCTGCCTCTAATAACGCGACATTTTGTTGCAAATTTTTGCATCTGTCTCGGAGAGTATGAACTGCGATCTGTACTGCATACTGGGAGCCTTGCCCATCATCCATTTCATTAGACAATAGAATAATATTGATAATTTCAGTTCTTTAATGCCTAACAATGAAAATTAAATTAAAGTTCTTAGTTCATAAAAACTACTTAGTCTTGGATTCCGATATTTTGCAAGCCAAATATCTACCGATTATAGGTAGTGGGTAATTAATTATCTACCTTTCTATAAGAATATTTGCTAGATTGTGCTACACTTTCTAAATCGAATGCACTACACCAACTAGAATAGAAAATACAACTTTAGTAATATAATGTAATATAATCTAAGACAATTCTTAAAGATATTGTTGTGTTGTACAGCTCTTTTTTAATCGTTTAAACCTCTTAATGGGTGATTTAATATTTATTTCTTATATATTATGGTACGTAAACGTAAATAAAGAACAAACGTCATCTTTAAAAGTTTCAGTAAACATAACCTATGTCCAGTGTTGCCAGCGTAACATAGTAAAGTGGTAAAAGGTCACCATCGACCACGGCCACCTATAGGTGGCCGTGCACCGACTGTTATGAAAAGTCCTAAGTTTTGACAAGCGTTTAGCGAACGCCGATACCACCACCATATAGTGAATAAGCTGTGGCTTTACGACAATTGAACCGTCAAATTAAGCGAAATTATACTTATGCGCGAAAAACATAAATAAGTATCAGGAAGGGCCAGAATTTACAAGAGTACTATTAAATTCACGCATGGCCCTCCGCTCGCTTCGCTCGCTCCGGAGCGCAACCAATCGAATCTAACCAAAGCTAACCCAAATTTAAAAAAAGAGAGAGACATAACAATAGCAAAAAATAAAGAAAACAGGTCTTGCTTCCGACGGGAATCGAACTAGGGACTTTTGTATCCAAGCGCAAGTATCTGACTGTCAAACCTGTGGGCAAGAATTAACTGGCTCCTAAAAACATGAGTAATTCAATACAGTCTATCAATTATGACGGTTCAATTGTCGTAACGCCGTTGGACAGATGCTTTTGTCATTTTGTCGCCACATCTTCTTCGAAGTACACTTCCGGTTCTGCCGCCGAGGGACCAACACGTTGGAAACGGATTACAGAATTCAGCACGGGTAGTGAAAGCGTTTGCTTAAAAAACGTGTTGTAATCCCTCGTTGGGAGGCTGGAAGGTCGTGCCGTAAAAATTATTCTTATTCTTTCTGGAGGTTCCCCCAGTAAATACAAGGCCCCTCAAACTAGAACAACGTGTAACGCAAGCACAAGGGTAGCTGTGCCCCTGCCTAAGCGCCGGACGAGGGGTGTGCTGGCAAATTGCCTCATATGAGAGCAGTGCCATAGTGTCTTCCGAAAGGGGGCACAAATTATACACAAGCGTCTGTAGACCCGATATAATTTTCGATACCGACTCTGGCGCCATCTAGTGCAGATGGCGTTGACTCAAGCGATTGCATTCGCGCTATGTCATCGTGATGCAATCGATTTGCATATAAGGCGTGGTGGTCCAGAGGACTAGATGGTTAGGTCTGAACTCGGCAGCGGCATTTATCGGCGTCGGCTGCTCGGGTTCAAATCCCGTTGTTTTCTTTTTATTTTTTTTAAGGTTAAGTTTCTAAACAGTTTTTTTCTTGATTTTGGTTTAGTTTGGGTTAGCACCTGGTTAGTTTCCTTTTCTTGAGCCCCCGTAGCGAGCGCAGCGAGCGGAGGGCCATGCGAAAAGTGATATTACTTATTGTAATACGTGCCCGTACTTTGGATGCACTTTTTCCAAAATATGAAGTTTTATTTAACTAAAAACCAAGATATATTCAATAAAAGCCGTATTATAGTCGATATACAGTAGCTTGCATGTGTTTCCGCGAATACATTCACAAAGAATCCCCCTTCTTTGTGAATATATTCCACGCAAGGCCAGCCTATGTAGTATAGGTAGCCTTTGGTATCGAAAATTTGGTCGGGTCGCTAAACTCTTGTCAAATTATACCATAACATACCATTCTTCGAGGTATGCAAGGCGGTAAACTGTCATTATATTTCTGTTAGTCGTCCGTAGATTTTACACTTGGTAGTATAGCCCTTGTGCGCAAATTGCCACAAGTTTAAATAGGAAGAAAACCTGCTACTGTAGCCTGTAGGTAGGATACGGTAAAAAATAAAACATACTAAGTTGCAACCGTGTTTCGCTTATATTTTGATATTTAGATATGCAATAATTAAATCATAATTACACAAAATCATACATACAACCTAGTATTTTTTGACAAACCGACACATTATTATAATAATACATTTGGCCGATGGTGATTTAGTAAAACCCGTGTGCTTTATGGCATTGACCCAAGAATCGTGAATTAGAGTTTTTAGTGTAATATTTAATTAATTGTTACAATCAACGAATACTTACATTATACTTAGTTACATACTAAAAATAGGTAAGCAAGAAAAAAAATATGTTAGGCATTTATAATTATATGTAGGTAGTACACAAGAATCGTAATAGAGTTTACGATTCTTGGGTTATTGCACTAAAAAACGTAACAGAAATGTTTGCACATTTTAATATTGATGTGTAAACATCTTACGCGGCGGTATGAGGGCAATCTCGGAAAATGGGACGGAATGTGTAAACCGATATGACATCATAACCCATGCGCACTGAGGAGCAAGCTAATCCAGGACGACCGCGATTGCAACGACTCAAGTGATGCTTCTAAAAAGTTAGCCGCTAGGGCTAAAGGGCTGAAATTTTCAGGAGATGTAGCTGGGGTAAAAAGATCCTGGACGAAAACGGGACGAAAAAACTTTAATCAAGACTGTTCAAGCTCAAAAACACGGTTGATAATCACCCAAGCACACAAACTTTAAAAGTCTCGGCTAAAGCTCAAACACTGTTTTTTCAAAGTTTTTTACAGAAATACAATGAACACAAATGTATCTACCCTACACACGAATTAAAATAATTATAATTGTTCAATAACACAACGATTTTAAAAGTCTTAAAACGCATCGAATATCTCACTGTTGCTCCCCATTGGAGTTAAGTACAAATATTACCTCTAAATAACTGTTTGTGTGAATCGTGTTGGGAAAGATGTAAGATTGGATTGTCGTACTGCATTTCTTATTTTTTTTTCCTGAGTTTGGGTATGCCTTGGGTCAGTTTTGGTTAGTTCCTGTTCGTTGAGCCCCCGTAGCGAGCGAAGCGAGCGGAGTACCATGCATGAAGTGAAAAATGTTAACCTCATTACTGTTGACAGCTCCACAGGACCCGTTTGCACATGCGCACTCAAAGAGGTAACGCCTCGTTAAATATATTTATCTATGGTTGATATTTTGACATTGACTTTGATCGTTTGACATAACGCAAGAATCGTAAACTCTAACACATAACGTAACGGGACTGTGTAAGATTCCAACATAAACATTCGAACTTCGAACCAAAAGTAATGTTGCGCGTGCGTACTTCATATTTTAGATTGAATATCTTAATGCCTGCTCCTCGATTGGATTTAAGTATAAATACTACCTGTAAATAATTGTTTGTGTGATTCGTTGTTGGAAATGATGTAAGATTGGATTGTCGTACTGCATTAAAAAAAATCCTGATTTTTAGGCATGCCTGGAGTTAGTTCATGTTCGTTGAACCCCCGTAACGAGCGAAGCGAGCGGAAAGCCATGCGTGAAGGAAATATTAGTTTAATAATAAACAATTTGGATTGAGCCGTATTATAATGGATATACAGCAGCTTGCATGTGTTTCCTCGAATATAGCCCATATCTAACCTCAAAAAGGACTTCCGTTTCGTCTTCGGTCGAGAGTGCACGTGTCGGGTATCGGCCATTTTGTTCCAGCTGCATATATATATATATGTTAGTTTTGGGAATTCATGGTGAACGTTCCGGGACCGGGT
>MU183487.1:29511-61738 GCA_016904865.1 Pissodes strobi | reverse complement strand
AACATGTCTTGCCATTGAATCCAGGCCGTCGTATCACAAGCACAGAAGCACTGACGTTTGGCGATCTTGACTCTCGACCATTGACATGTACATTATCGATGCTTTCGACTCATATATGCTCGACTCTCAAAAGTCAAAATACTGGCAACACTGCTAAACATCTAATCTAAACAAAAAGAAATTGGGTTATGTGCCAGGATGAAAAAGAAATTATAAAGTGAAATTTGGACTAATTTTTGTATTTAAAAATATGAGATGATGAATAATCAGTAATCACTAATTAGTCTTCCTTTATCTATCAATATGAAAATGTGTATTTGAAGATGAAGATAATATATTAGCAAATAAACTGGGTAGGTGTGTATTATATTGTATAATATGGTTTTATTTTATAATTCAATGTATTCCAAGTAAAATAGAGTTAGCAAAATAAAGAAAAGCTATTTGTGATAGAAGTTAATTAGTTTAAAAACAACTTTAACGGCAGTAAACGGAAAAATTTATTTATACCTACAGCTTTCCTTCAAAATATGGCAAAATGAAAGAGAGCGATGCTAATAAAAATCTAATTTTGGGCGATTTAGAATCTAACGCAGTTACTTTCTATATTTTATTCTACTTTAATAACATCAAAAAACAATTATTTATTTATTAAGGAGTTACAATTTAGCTTTTGAACTAACTAATGAATGTAATGTCTTTATTTTAGTATTATAGTCTAAAGATTGCCAATAAGAAGAAAAACGATATAAATATCAAGACTAGACAATGGCTATCAATGCATTAAGGCATTCAATCAAATTTGCTAGATTTTTAACTAGCCAACAATCTTATGTGAAGAGTAATTTGAGAATTATATCCATTGGACAGCCAGCTCTGAGTAAAAAGGAGTGAGTAAAGTATAAAAAAGCCAATATTTGTTTAATTGTGTATTTTCTGTTTATTTATACATGTATTAATTCATATATTTATTCATTGTTTTTGACAAGAAAAGTTGTTTTACATTCATGCTATCTTGATGAAAATTCACTCCTCCCAGTGATATCAACCTTAAAAATTGATCCCTTATATAGAACCTAATCCGTATTTGTCTTTTACACCACTTGAATCTGTAATACTTATAATAATGTATTTATTGACAATACACTAAAACCATGGATTTTTTCAGAGTTGAAGTTACCTTTATAAAAGCCAATGGAGATCAAATCAAGGCAAAAGGGAAGGTGGGGGATTCCCTTTTGGATGTTGTCGTAAATAATAATCTAGATCTAGATGGATTTGGAGCATGCGAAGGTAAAATCAAACCTTAAGAAAAAGTTTGCCTATGTTTGGTGATAGAAAATATCCAGTATTTCTTTGTATTGATGCATTTAGTTCTTTCTGTCAAATGTTAGATTCAATTTTAAAGCATAAGATTATTAATTTAGTATGCAAATACTTCAGAAGTTTCTTTTAACAGGAACTCTCACTTGTTCAACTTGCCACCTGATCTTTTCGAAAAGCACCTACGACTCATTACCAGAGAAACCATCTGAGGAAGAACTAGACATGTTAGACTTGGCTTACGATTTGTGTGACACCTCGCGTCTCGGTTGTCAAATTATTTTGAGTGAAAACTTGGATGGGCTTCAAGTGAAAGTACCTGCAACTATAAACGACGCTAGGAGCTAACATTACGTAGATTTTAGTATTTACAATAATAAATTTAGCCACCATGTAAATAAAAGGCAAGATCTGATATTTTGACCAGAATTGCTCAATATTCTATTGCGCATTAAATTTGAATATATTGTTTTATTTATTTTACAAAGTTACTCACATACATATAGGGTTGTGCCTTTGACCGGTTAATTGATCGTCAATTTGACCGGGCTTCATATTGAAATAAATTTTTGTTTGTTAAACTGGTGGTATTTTTTCTTTAGATTTATTTTAAAAAGTGAATACAATACCTAAGAACTTATCATATTCTTTAATCTATTTTTACATGCTTTCAATTGGTTATTTAGATATTTTGTTATTTTTAGTCCGGATTTTTTTTAAATTTTAACTTATTCAATTCAATTCTTTATTGTCTAACAGGAATAATCCCAATAAAAAGACAATTAATGCACATATAAATAAAACTTACTAGAACCTAAAATATGTATATAAAAAAAAATTCAATAAATCAGACACCAGCGACACTTAATCCTAAAAATTAAACAATTGGATAATAAGAAGAACATCACACTTATGTCATATTTCGGCCACAAGAACCAAATCACATTAAATGCCAATTAAAACTAAAACTAAACAGAACAAAAGTAATAAAAGAAAAAAAAAACAATCAAAATGGGTTTATAGAGTATAGACAACTGGCAAGATTTTCTTCTTAAAAGATTTGACTGAACCCACAAATAAGTCTATATCAATGTTGCTCTGCAGAGCATTATAGTATGAACAGGCTCGATATATAGGCTCACTTCTGGCAAGATAGGTGGAGTAATTTTCTAGATAAAATTGGCGGTGTGAACGTGTGTTCACTACTGGTACAGAAAAATTAAGACCATTAAGAAGATCAGCAGAGTCGACAAGATTGTTACATAATTTAAATAGGAAAAGTTGACTTTGTAGAATTGTACTTTGTTTGAGTGAAAGGAAGTTGAACTTTTTTAATAATAACTGATGATCAAAACCTCTTGGAGGGTAAAACCCATCCTGTTTGAAACTTAGATATTTTAGAAATCGCCGTTGAACATATTCGAGCCTGTCCACATGTACTTGATGACTCGGAAACCACACCAGAGCAGCATATTGCAATTTAGATTTTATTAAAGAGTTGAACAAAGTGATAAGACTGTCCAAATTCTCAAACTCTCTCGTAGACCTAATGATAAACCGTAGGGTTTTTAATGTTGATTGCACTATATGATCAATGTGGTCATTAAATGAGAGTTTTTTGTCAATCAAGACCCCCAGGTCTCTGATTGAATCAACACTGGAAAGATCACTGGAATCAATTTGATAGTTAAAGTCTAATTCGTGATTGAGATTCGAGATGGTCATCGATTTGCATTTGTTTATGTTAAGATGTAATTTATTATTACTGCACCAAGACGATAGTGTATCAATGTCCTTCTGTAACTCAGTACAATCTTGCAAGTTATTGATAAATCTATACAGTTTGAGGTCGTCCGCAAACAGTAAACAGTTTGACGAGATGTTCTGGGTGATATCGTTGACAAATATGGCAAAAATCAGGGGAGCGAGATTACTTCCCTGAGGGGCTCCGCTGGTCGCATTAAAATCAATGGACTGAAAACCATTGTATTCAATGAAATGGGACCTGCCACTGAGATAAGAGATAAGTAGGTTTATCAGGTTATTATGAAAACCAATTTTGAACATTTTTTGAGAAATTAGGCCATGATCCAACTTGTCAAATGCCTTCGAGAAATCCGTGTATATGACATCGAGTTGTTTTTTTGTATTTATAGCTTGATAGGCTTCTTTTAGAAATGTAGTCAAATTAGTTACAGTTGAGCGTTTAGTAAAAAAACCATGTTGAGCGGGAGTAATTAAGTTTTTAACCTGATGGAAGAGATTATCATATATACACATCTCAAAGGCCTTAGAGAAGTTGGACAAAATAGAAATTGGCCTATAATTTGAGATGCTGTTTATATCCCCACCCTTAAACACTGGACAGATCTTAGTTATTTTCCAGCGGTCAGGAAACATGTTGGTCTGGATCGCCACATTAAATATGTGGTGCAGTGGCACCGTGAGACATTGAGCACAGTCACGCAGGATGAAGGAGGGTATCTTATCATGACCAGAGGTATGTGAGTTTTTCAGTTTCCTTAGTGCTACGAAGATCTCAGATTCAGTTACGTGAGTGATAGTGATATTTTGGGAATTGCCAGGCTCATTTAGACCATCCAAGTCAAAGTCAGAAGAAACCTCATAAACACTCCTGAAAAACTCAGCGAATCCATCTACTATACTTTGTGGAGAATCAAGGGAAGTCTGACCGAGGGTCAACGTTCCTGGAATACGTGTTTTATTGCGCTTTTGGCGAAAGTATTTCCAGAAGTGACTAGGATTGCTCCTGATAGATGATTCAGTATTATTTATGTATGTCTTATATGCAATGTCGATCAACACCTTAACAGTCCGTCTTTTATTTGAGTATGCTTGGTAGTCCAAGCTTGAGCCAGACCTTTTGTATCTTTTATGGAGCTGATTCTTCACATTCAGACCGTTAATAATGGCTCTAGTATACCAGGTGGGGTACTTAACTATAGCGGACTTCACAGCATATAAGGGAACAGATTGGTCAAGGATGTTATAAAGTCTATTATAGAAGTGATCAACCGCTATATTAACATTTGGCTCATTAATTATTAGGCTCCAATCAGTGACATTAAGTAGATGATACAATAGGTTGTAATTAGCTTTATTGAAGTTATAGTTTCTACTTGTGTTGGAGCATGGAAAGTCCCCAAACCCAGTATCTGTCCTGAGCTGCATATCAAATGCAACACTAAGAGTGGGGTGGGCAGGATCCTCAGGAACCAGGGGCAGTTGATCCCTAGTTACCTCACACTCAATGTTAGCAATAACAAGATCCAATAAGTTTCCCCAAGCGTTCGAGAGAGTATTGAATTGGGTAAAGTCACACAGTGCTAAGAAATCATTTAATTGAGTTGTTTTTGCATTTGAGTTGGGGTTGAAGTCCCCGATAAAGATAACTTTGTTGTTCTGAATAGGTTCATATATAGAGAAATATTGAAATAGGCTCCGGTGTGAGTTAGCGGGAGAGTTAGGTGGAATATAAATAATAAAAATAAATGCAACCGAGTCATTCAAGTAAAACTTACAGCCCAAGACATCAATATCAGGCACAAGTCCCTCTAGTTCCTCCAAATTGAGCCTTGATGCTTTAAGGTCGTGCCTAACTTATAAATATAATAAATCAAACCAAAATTTTTATTTCACAAAAATGAATCACAATTTAACTAGACCTTTTAAAAACTAAAAGAAAACATGGGTAAGTTTTAACCAAAAATTAAAAATGTTAACCCATCGTATACTTAAACAGAAATAAAGGAAAAAAACTACATACCTACATTTTTACAATTTTGCAACTCATATAACACAGCCAGTAGGTATACTTAATTAAAGTATCTTATTGATATATTAGATTAGTTTGGGTAGATGGGGTAAATTAATATCAATAACAAAAATAAATTTAAAATACAGGAAGAACGTTAAGTTAAAACCAACAGTGACAAAACCATTACGCCTTTTCCTGATCCAAGGAAGGTACTCTTAACTATTACACTGGATTCATAAACTTGAAAAGTTCGCAATGTTGATGCTTAGTTGGGAGTTGAAATTTTAGTCCAAGATGGACTAGTCAAATCATTCAGGTCAATTTATAAACTCAGTTGGCGAAGAGTTCGCTAATTTTCAGAATGTTGAATGTTTGCAAAGATGAGAGATAACCAACCAAATTTCATATTCAGAGTTCAGAAATTTTATTCCAACCAATGAAAAATCACTGTACTAGCACATGATCGCTGTCAATAGCCACAAAATATCCCTATTTTGTGACTGTGTCAGTAGCCGATTTGACATTCGAAGTCCCACAGCTGTTTTTATTGTTGTTACTCAGTGGCGTAGCTACCGGGTGGGCCAGGCCCCACGGCGCCACTCCGAATTTATAAATATGCTAATGCTAACAATGCTCATGAGCTTAACTGAGTTTTTAAATTAATTCAATTATAATATAATCAAAGAACAAAATATATAGGTATTAAACTTTTTACCCAAACAATACATTTTGTGGCAGGTATTTATTATTTAATCTACGTGGAATAAAAAGATATATCCCGGCGCGGCGGCATTCGGTACATGCAAATTATTTGTAAAAACGCTGCGTAAGGCAGCATGCGATTTCAAAGACAAAAATTCTGTCGAGATGGATCGACCAATAGGAGAGGTCGATTGTTACATAGTGCACTATTTGTGTAAAGGGTCTTTAAATGCAGAGTATAACCGTTGTTTGAATATAAAAATTTGCAATGGTCATTCATTTTCTTTTTTCCCAACAGGAAATCTAGTGACATCATGGCTGCACTGACTTTCACAGAAATTCCCCTAATAGGCTTTAATGTATGCCGCTTTAAGGTTATTTTTTGTCAAGCAAAGTTTTCGATGTGAATAATATATTTTTCTGAGGTTTGAATTTGTTTAATGACTTTTTGGATTTACTTGAAAGAGTGGAGGTCGGGTGCGTTTACTTTTGCCGCAAGGCCAAGGACATTTCTGTGTCAGTGTCAAAATGTCTTTTTTGACACTTTCGTAAGCAATGTTGCCGACCAGTACTGCCAATTGTACTTTCTATACTGCTCACAAAATATAATCCTGATTACTCACAATCCCTTAAATGCCCGATTACTTGAAATTACTGACAATTTCAATACTAAAACGGAGTTTTATCCACAATACCGAAACAGAATTATTGCACTCGACGCGCGTTTCGCTAACCATGTTAGCATCATCAGGAGATGATTAAAACAATTTCAATACTAAAATGTCTATTTTTTAAAGAAAATAGTATATTATATACCTAGGTTGAGAAGTAAGCCATTATTTACCGAGCACTTTTATATCCTGAGGCGCGGAGCGCCGAAGGATATAATGTGCGAGGTTAATAATGGCCTTCTCAACCGAGGTATATACAGAATTTTTTTTACTACGAACACTGATATATTACCAAATTTGATTCGATTTGATTTTTATATTAGTCATTTTCTACATATTTTTCAAATAGTTCGAAATATCAAGTAGCCTGGAAGTTCAGTTGTCTAACTGACAGATATCGTAACAAGAAGCGTTTTTTCGCGAGCCAACTACAATTAACCACGGCATTCTACAGGATACTGCTTTGTTTTCACGAGGATTAATTTAATTGTGGTAAGTGAGGGGAAGTTTCGTGATGTCACTATTACATCATCATTTTTCAACTACGGCTTACTACAACTTACATACGTGACGAGGTGTGGTACTCGAGGTTTGATGGAGTCATGGCGGATTAATTTTGAAACGTTAAACATGTGAAATGTTTGTTTTTCCATTCTGAACAAGTTTGTAAATTATACGTTCATGAAATTCTTCTATAGAAGCCTCATACGGATCGGAATTTCTACACAAATGTGCCCCAAATGGGATTTGGGCAGCATAAAGTATCCTGAACATATTCATCAAAAAATACCATTAGTTTGCTTATCTCCAGAGGCCACCATTCTGTCATTAAAAATATGAGTAAACGTTCTGCACTGATCAAACTGATAATTTTCAAATAAATATGCAAAATATCTATATTCTTTTCTAGCAATGCAAGATCTAACTACCGTATTTTGGCGAAGACAGAAGCAGACAGTACAACTTGTGGTGGGGTGCCCGCTTGGCACTTACTTCAGTTTTACTTGTAGTTAACCGTGGTTACTCGCCAAAAAACGCTAATAATCTCCTGACAGCTCCATACATACAAAGTACCTTCTTTCCATCTAAATTTTTACAAAATCGCATTATTAATAAGAATATTATGGGGAGTCATGAAAAGTGAGAGTCATACTGTATATAATTTTCTTACTAATAGCACTGATACAATCCTTATCATTATTTGAATTGATTAGATTTTGAATTTAATCATTTCCTACTCATTTTTCAAATAATCCAAAATGACAACTAGTTGTCAAACTAACAAGTTTGACATTTTGACATTTTCCGTTTCCGTTTCATTATTGACCTAGGTTTTTTTTAATATTAGGTTTGTTCTAGCAGCGATTTCAAACGGTTTCAAACCGTACGGAGTTTGCGCATAGCCATATAAGCGACGTTTATATCGTTATGCGCAAACTCCGGACGGTTTGAAACCGTTTGAAATCGCTGCTAGAACAGACCTATTATTATTTACCTAGGGTGAGAAATGTTACTTCTCATTTGAGGAATGGAGTAAATAATGGTGATTTTTCATGTTAGTAGTAAAAAAAAGATGTATAATACTCCGCTTCGTTTATTTGTTTTGGTGAACTGAGTGACGAAGTGACCCACGGGCCTAATGAATAGAATAGAATCGTTTGACTATTCTTGCATAAAAAATAGTATATTATTTTATATGGAGGAAAAGTAATACTTTTCATGGCGCGCTCGTGTTTAACAGCCGAACGGAGTGAGGCTGGTAATAGAGAGCAAGCCATGAAAAGTAACTTTTCCTCCAAATAAAATATGCTGTTTTTTCTTCAAATGTCGACAAATTAATGCAAAAACGTCGCTTTTTAATAGTAATAATAATTATTATTAAAGATAAGTTGGTTCGCAAGGCGGCTTAGACCGGTGCGGTGTCGGTGAATAGGCTCAGTTTGTTGCTATAATAATGTCATATAAAGCTGTCAGTGGACACTGTCAACAATAATTATTTTTTTTAAATTGCGTTTTCGATTGCGTTTGAATTCCGTATTGATAAGCAGTTATTGAGTAAGTTCGATTAAATAATAACCAATTTGTTCCTAAATTGGTGATTTTTAGAAATGCAGTCACAAATTGAGTGATAAATACAAATTTTAGTTTAATAACTCTTGAGTTGTTGACGCTTATTTTGATGTTTGTTTGTATTGTATCTATGTTGATATGACAACACTTTTACCTCCGCCGGCGGAAAAGTGAAAAGTAAAGCTCCGGCGGAGGAAAAGCGAAACTTCACTGCCGCCTACACAGTCGAGTAATGATGGATTTACTGACGTTTGAAGAAAAAATACATTATAGCAAGTCAGAGATAAAAAAAGTACTTACAATTACAAAATTTAAAATATAAACAAAATACTACACACAATACTAACAAAATATTACAAAAGTTCATTAAAATTAGAATAATTTAAAAATTCATTAACAGAATAAAAACAGTGCTTTAACAAAAATCTTTTTATTGAAAACTTAAACCTAGAAAATGTACAGTGCTGAACCTCAGTCGGAAGAACGTTATATAAATGCAAGAGTAATGGGTTATTCTTAGATTTTGTCAGCCTATACTTGGGAATAATAAGAAGGTCCTTCTTCACATTATATGTATGCAGTTTACTTGAAGAGCTGATATCGCTTTTATTTTCGTGAATATGAATTAGACTAAAATAAATGAAAATACATGGCAACGGCATAATTTTCAGTTCTTGAAATAGAGGCCCACATTGGTCCCTGTAACCAGCATTGCCTAGAATGCGTACAACCCTTTTCTGAAATCTGAAGATATTCAACGCAGAGCAACTATTTCCCCACAAAAGCACCCCATAGGAAATTCTCGAGTGAAATATGCTAAAATAACACATCCTCAAAACATCGAAGTCAATAAACGTTCTTAGGCGTCGAAACAGAAAAGTCAGACTGGACTTCAATGGACGTCAATAGTGACACCCAGCAGCTTAACAGAGTTGGACAAAGCCAATGAGTTATCCGTAGGTATCAATCGTTTTTGAGTTTTATCTCTATTTAATTTTAATTTATTGGAGTTAAACCAAGTATGTGCTCTATCCACCACGTATCCAGAGACCTGATCCGACATGGATAAAACTCTACAGCCTGAAATAAATGTGGTATCATCGGCGAATTTAACTGTTAAAGTATGAGCCATGAAAAAGCAGAGATCATTTATAAAAATGATAAAGAGCAAGGGTCCCAAAATGGACCCTTGTGGAACTCCGGTCGACATTATGATTTGGTTTGATGATTTGCCTTCCCATTCAACATACTGAACGCGGCCCATGAGATATTCTTTTAATAATTTTAAAGGGATTCCCAGTACACCATAATGCTCCAACTTATGCAATAAGAGGTCATGGGGAACGCAGTCGAATGCTTTGGACAGATCGCAAAGTGAAAGAATGGCATGTTCTCCCCTCTCCAAAGCCTCAACCACGCCCTCAAGAACCTTAAGGACAGCCTTCGTGGTAGAACGACCCTTTCTAAACCCATACTGCGCATTACAAAAAATATAATTTTTTTCGAAAAAATTTACCAACCTATCTTTCAGTATTCGTTCAATAATTTTGCCAAAAAAGGGAACAATACTTATTGGCCTATAATTGTCTATAGAGCTCAAATCACCTTTTTTGTGAAGAGGTATGACCTTACTTATTTTGAAACAATCCGGAAATACCTCCTCTTGGAAACATTTATTAATAAGTACAGTAAAAGGTTTTAAAACCATTTCAAAAGAGTCTTTTATTATTCTGCAATCAACATTAATGTATGACGTCATAACTAGTAAGGCTTTTAGGCAAACAAAATTAATATAAAATAAAAATCGTACAATTTACTCCCGAAATTATGATGCGATGCTAGCTAAAGTCGCCACCTTTTCGTTATAACAGATCAGAAGAGCTGAGCTGAGAAAGAACAAAGAAAACCGGCCTTTAGGGAGTTCACAAAGATAAGGTATAAAACTTGGTAGATCCCCGAAAAAAATTCCGAAATTCCGTACAGTCTCGTATAAAGGCACTGTAAAATTCCGCGACCTTTGCGCCCTCTATTCAGTGGCGGCTATTCAGCGGAAGTAGGGGAAGTGCCACTTCCTCAAGAAAATGTAATTTAAAAAAATACAATTAATTCATTCATCAGTAAAATAATATATTTTAAGATTCAATGATAAAATTTTCTTAGTTTAGAAATAATTTGTTTCCCCTTACCCCCCTAATAACAAATAATTCAATTATCTTCAAATATTAAAATCAAAGCTTCATGAAACAAGAACAAGAATCTCGCCACCTGCACATTGCTCGTTAACTCCACTATCGAATACAACAGAGGTGAACCCACATGAAAATGTCTATTTTTTACTACTAACATGATAAATCACCATTATTTACTCCATTCCTCAAATGAGAAGTAACATTTCTCACCCTAGGTAAATAATAATATTAAAAAAAACCTAGTGCAATAATGAAACGGAAACGGAAAATGTCAAAATGTCAAACTTGTTAGTTTGACAACTAGTTGTCATTTCGGATTATTTGAAAAATGAGTAGGAAATGATTAATTTCAAAATCTAATCAATTCAAATAATGATAAGGGTTGTATCAGTGCTATTAGTAAAAAAATTATATGACTCACTTTTCATGACTCCCCATAATATTCTTATTAATAATGCGATTTTGTCAAAATTTAGATGGAAAGAAGGTACTTTGTATGTATGGAGCTGTCAGGAGATTATGTTACGATATCTGTCAGTTAGACAACTGAACTTCCACGCTACCTGATATTTCGAACTATTTGAAAAATAAGTAGAAAATGACTAATATAAATATCAAATCGAATAAAATATGGTAATATATCAGTGTTAGTAGCAAAAAAAAAATCTATATATACCTCGGTTGAGAAGGCCATTATTAACCTCGCACATTATATCCTTCGGCGCTACGCGCCTCAGGATATAAAAGTGCTCGGTAAATAATGGCTTACTTCTCAACCTAGGTATATAATATATGATTCAGTCTTATTTTGTGAATCAAACAGAGAAGTGCTCTTAGGCACTAAAATTTACCATAGGGCTAGTTCTAAAGTCAATTTGTAAATAAAACAAAAAGCTTTAGTATTATATGAATATTTTAATAAGTTATTTTACCTGAAAATAACTAGAAGCTCATAAATATACAAAATATAAACAATAAGTGAGTATACGTAGTCAGTGCTACAATATCAACAATATCAGTCAAGGCAAAATATCGACCTTGAAGAATGTGACATGAATAAATAAAATACAATATACAAGCGATAATAATAGAATTAGTATTACCTTAGAGTCCACTTATAAGCTAATATGTACACTATTGACGAGAAACGTTCAATGTTCAGGTTATCTTCTAACACTGGGGGGAAGTCACTTTGACAAAACACTTGCTAGGCCTATATCTAGCTTCTATGTACAATGTGGTTCTATTTCTTGCAAATAGGAATGACTGAAGTGTAGTGGTTTGACTGGTATGCAGTTAGTGCATATTGGCATGGCTATTATGAAGCCCTTGTGGCATGCGTTTTCTACACGCAGAAATTATTGCAAAACACGCCTCGCAATTCGCGTATGTATGCTAAACTAAGTGAATTGGAATAGCACTTATGGGACTTTATATTTTAATAAAGCCGAGAGAGTATTGAGAAATTGGGGTTGTAAACGTTTGAGTTTACTTACTTGGGCTTTTGCCTTGGGTACGATTAGTACAGTGTTAGAGAATTAGAGAAACCTCCATGGCTGTGTGCGCCATGAGGAGCGATTTGGGTATCGCGACTTGCTTAAACAAGGGCCAATTAAGAAGTGATTTCTCGAACGGGAGAAGCGTCGTCAGTCGACTTTTGGCGCGTTAGTTTACCCCCACTACTTCATATTACGTCAGTAAAGGGCAAATAACATAAATATAGAGAAATTGCGAAAAAGCTTAGCAACACCGGTTGTCTAAATTAATATTATGAATTTTAATACAAATCCGGTTGAAATCTGCTGATTAGTTTTCATGAAATTTGAATATTAAAGATGTGAATTTTAGGGAATTTTAGTTTAGGTGAACTGGCTATCCTGTAGGATGCGCTGTGATTGGTCGACTCGGTCGCCGGGGTAGAGCGGGAAACGCTATGATTGGTCAGATGAGTTTAGGATGCGCGGCCGGCTCCGAATGAGTAAAGGTGGTTACAACAGATGGCGCTAGTAATATCGCCAAGGTTTTAAATTGTTTGGTATGCGAGGACAGTGGCGTGGAATGTTAAACTGTACGAAAATTAAATCGTTAGATTTGAAGACGTGTTTAAAAATGGTTTTTGAACAATATACTATTTCTTTTCGCGTACGCGCCGATAGCAGTGACAATCTCATTATCATTTGTGTAGACCTTTAAGGAAGAGGTATCGCTCGAGAGCTGTCGGCTCATCAAAAGTATAAGCGCAACTAGTTGGTTGCCATGACAACGATGACGTCGTAATGGTCGTACATTTGTTTGGTTTGCAATGATTGAAAGAGCTGGCGTGTAGCACTTCCATTCTCAGATCAACGCGAAAGCACGTTGTTTCGTTTATTGCGAGTTTATTAGGGGACATTCCGCCGTGAATTCTTGGAATTATTTTTTATTTACATTCCACGGTTGATCCATTATAGTATTATACAAGAGATATTTTCTATATAGTCTAGTTTTAGTGTGTTTTTCGTAGACATGTGATCTATATTAGCAACAAATCATTTTGTTGTTAATACAATGTGAATATATTTTATTTTTTGATGATTTACCTAAGAAATACCGGTAATAATTATTAACTAATTTTGGCAGTTTGGGCGTGCACTCCAAAAAATTTTCGCTCTGTTCCTTCTATCGATGTCGATAGCTCTTCCCCACTTTTCAAAGCCGCGAGCCGCCACTGATAGCTACATTTTAATATTATACAGGATGTTTCAGTAAGGGTGGCCACCGGCCATATCTCGGAAACTATTTATTTATTCCAGAAATTTTGAAAACAATGTTACTACTAAAAAGAATCATAGTGGGTCTTAATTTTAATTTTTTTATCTGCAAATTTGATAGAAAGTACAATTTTTGAATATCTATATTTTAAAACAAATGTCTTCAAAATCGTTAAAAAATATATGTGCCTCACCTTTATAAGCACACAACTGAAGTGAAACTTCTGAAAGAGATATTTGAAATTAAGCTTTTTTTTTCTCATCTTTTGCCCCGGGTGTCGACACTTTTTTTTAAGTTCTTTTTAGTTTTTTATTTTAATTTTTTTTTTCGCCGAAAACCGCGTTTCTCTAACTTTGTATTTATTATCTGCTTTGATTTCTTTTTATAATACTTTTATTAAATTTCCGAACAATTTCTTTCTTTTTCTCTTCTTTTAATTGTTTTTTCATTTGGGTTTATAACACTTTTATTAACTTTCCGAACAATCTTTTACTTTTTTTTTCTTTCCTTTTATAATACTTTCATTAACTTTCCGAAAATTTTTTTACGTTTGTTTCAATTTTCTCCTATTTAAGAAAAATTGTATTTTGTTCATAAACATTTTTTTTCCTGACTTGCCATTCCCGACCTCGTTCCTTGGCTTTTTTTTCGCAGAAAACCGCATTTCTAAGTTTTTTTTTCATTATTTTTTTTTTCTTATTTCGTTTTATAATACTTTTATTAAGTTTTCGAACAATTTTTTACGTATTTTTTTCAAATTTTTCGAAAACTTATGAAGATGAGGGAGGTATAATTTCCTGTTCATATTTTAATCTCAAATACCTAGAATATATATCTAATTTTTTTTTGGGGTATAAGCAAAAACCTTAAAAAACCAGAAAGTAAACAAAAGACAACCGCTGTTTAACATTTCCATGAAAATTTATTAATATTCCATAATTTTTAATGAAACTGCATCTTTTCCCTATACCATTATACAGAACTGTTACTGTGGTTATCGGCGTAATAATAATTTTCCGGTCACTGCAGCTAATTTCGTAAAATTTTATCAGGAAAGTTAATTGTAGATATAAGAAGTCAACATTTCAAGATAATATTTTTGTTGTCATTTAATCATCTAATCTTTGCAGATTAGGTTGGCACGTATTCAGAGGCGCAATTATTTTTTATTTATTGTATAGTCAGACAAAAACACGGATTTAGCAGTACCTACTTGCAAACTTTTATTTCTCGTGCATGATAGAGTATGATAAGGGGTTTGGATTACTTAGATATTTTTGTGTTCAATTAGATTTAAAAACGTTTTCAAACGAGAGTTTATCAAAAAAATGTCCGAAGGACAAGACATAGTAAGTACATGTAACTGTACAAAGACCCTGCTAGCTGTTTCCAATTTGGTAAGCCATACAGTAACATTTATTTATAACATGTTTAATTAATGAAAATCACATTATTAGGTTATAATACATTTCATAAGAATGATTTTTTTGCCTCAATTTATCTAAAACACAATGCTATTTTTAGCGTAGCGACACAGAAGTTTACAAGACACAAGTACTAATCATACATTGCGTCATAGCAGCAGTACTAATAGCCCTGACCGTATGTATTGTTTATTTGTTCTATTGGGGAAAGAAATTGCAAAGAGTCGTTAATGCGTTGGATCCGATGAGCAAATATAAAAAAGTGTAAGTGTATAAAAATGCGTACAATATATGAGAGACATTTTCAAATAATAATTTTAAAGAATTTTTCCTTGTTGCGTTAAAAAGGTATCTTCCATAGATTTCACATATAATACCTGTACAAGAAAACCATTTAAAGTTCATTGACAATTTCATACCAATTATCAGTTTCTTTTAAATCGCCAAAAATAAAAATTAAGTTTAAATATATCCAGGTTATCGGGAGTAATTCCACGAGCACTTAAAAATTACCAATAATTTTTCACGTATGCGTGTATGCTTATAATTTCAAGAGTCCAACCAAGGGCGAGTGAAATCTGTAAAGAAAACACGCTCGAGAAAAAAATTATCTGGTTAAATTTAAGCACGAGCGGTATATAGGGAGAATATTTTAGGAATCAAAAACATAAACTTTATTAAGTAAAAATTAAATACTTACATATCAACAAACTGACATTTATTGTTGCAATTTATGTAATAAGCTTCCAAAAATTGAATACCTATAATCATATTATTTATTGAAAAAATAAAACGAATACTTAATATCAACCAAAATATTATTATTATACCAATTTTAATTGATTGAATAATAAAAATTGCAATTTTGGTAATTGTTAACCACATTTTGGTTTAGCGCCCACGCGCGATGTTGACTTTGTGCTGCTGGTGTTGCTTGCCGTAGGAGCTGGTAGGCATTTGCTGTTGACGCGGTTCTTTTCCCTGTTTCCTCATTTGTTCAATTATCTTTTGGTGGTGATCTTGAATTATTTGCAAATAATAGCTTGTTACTGATTTTGTATTTGAATGACCTGTTGTTTTCATTAAGCTTTGTTCCGGCTCTTGGCTAACTTGGATATGGCAGAGATCCTAAGTGAATGGTTGGAAATTTTTACTTTGTGGTGTTGAGCCTTGATTACCGTGCTTGCTTTTTCGTCCAAGTTGATATCTCGTTTACTTCCAGGGGACTGTTTAAACCAGTTTCCGAAAGATTCCAATGAGCGTTTGGAGTCAAAAATAAACGAGTGTTGGTGACTTTTTTCTTTTATCTGGGAGTTCTAGCTACAGGGTTATCCAACGAGGACTAGACAAGGCGAATTTCTGACTTTCCTTGTACTTTTATTAAAAAAAAAACTGAAATAGCCATCTTATGTAATTTTCTCCCGCGAATTCGGATATGTTCAGCAAAAAACAATTGAACATCAAATAAAAGTGCTACGGGTCCACTTTGATATTTTTTTAAATAAAACACCCTGTATGTTACTACATTTTTGGACTATACCTATCTAGTATCTTTAGCTGTTTACCAAATATTGACAGGTGAAAGTCGGGTATTTTTGACACTTTCTAAACCGCACAAGATTAAAGAAAACGGTTTGCACATTCTTATCTTAAGTTTTCATAAACTATCAAATGACAGTATCTTCGAGTTTAACCTGCGGATAAAATTAACCGGAACTTTTAAATCTTCGGTTAAATACAAAGTTACTATCATTCGATAGCTTATGAAAACCCAAGATAGGAATGTGCAAATCGTTTTCTCTGATCTCGTGCGGTTTAGATTTTAGAGCCTGTTAAAGTGTCAAAATGCCCGACTTTCAACTGTCAATATTTGGTAAACAGCTAAAGATAGGTATAGGATCTTAGCCAAGGAAAGAAGAGCACGGAGAACATGGGAAAAAGCCTGTTACCAGCTGCCACATAAATTACTGGGTAACTTCAATAAATTAATTGAAATTATAAGTAATAAATAATAATTAATAAGTTAAAGTAATTTTCAGTCGTAAAATAATATAGCCATTTTATAGGTAGAGTATCAAAAATATATTACCTACGTCTCTGTTGAATGATTCTCCTTGAAGAAGATTTATGGCTTTATTGATTATTTGATGACTGAGAATATCCAAGATCGGGTATCAAATTACTCTGGATAATTAAATAAACATCCCTACCATGATATACTCAGTGGTAACACAATGTGTACATTATGCATTATTATTAAAACAAGAAATATGCAAATAAACTTCAAGGTCAGCAGACAATAATTACCTGTGAAATGAAATTCCAGGCTCCTTCTTCTCACTTCGACTCTTGCAACCATATGCCGAACAATTTACCATTATGAATCTTAGTTTTTATCTCCCTTTGTTCAAAAACACAAAATAACTGCAAAATAGCACCGCCACAACAATAGATGTGTTTGCCACATAAATAATGGCCGCCGCTCTGATAAGGCTTCAATTTCAGTACATTGGCTTAATGTCATGCGCGGTATCCTTACTCTTATCTAATCTAAACATAGGATATTAAACACAAAATGTGTTTAGATTTTTCTAGAGTCCAAAAATGTAGTAATATACAGGGTGTTCTATTTAGAAAAATATCAAAGTTACCCTTAGCACTTTTATTTAACGTTCAATTGTTTTTTGCTGAACATATCCGAATTCGCGGGAGAAAATTACATAAGATGGCCATTTCAGGTTTTTTTTTATATAAAAGTACAGGGAAAGTAAAAAAATAGCCTTGTCTAGTTCTCGTTGGATAACCCTGTACATTCTTATATAGAGGAAAAAGCTGGGATTTCTTTCGTTTTTTACCCACCATTTTGAATCAGCGAGTTTTCGGCCACCCGTAGCGTTGTTTTTGAAAACATAGGGTTATATTGGATTCTACCTGTTTTTTCTTCTTCTTTGAAAAAAAAAGTCGCCTGTAACACAATACACGTGATAGAAGTGAATACTTCTTTACACTAGCGTCTGACCTCGAGGAGAGGATAGTTCACAGGATGCATTCCGTGTACTATCGGTCGACCGTGTACTATCGGTCGAAGCAATTGGGCGAGACTTAGAGCCTTTGTTTACTATTTTAGAATATTTAATATTTCACTTCACGCATGGGCCTCCGCTCGCTTTGCTGGCTACGGGGATGCAATCAACAAAAACTAACCCAAGGTATACCCAAAATGAAGGAAAAAACTTTACAAACATAACTTTCAAAAAAATAGAAAAAAAAACACGTCTTGCCACTGCCGGGAATTGAACCCGATGCGTCGTATCACAAGCACAGTATCTAACCTCTGGACCACTAGGCCGTTTTAGACATTCTAAAACGGTAAACAAACCCTTTAAGTCCCGCCCAATTATTTCGACCAATAATAAATGGGATGCATCTTGTGAACTATCCGCTCCTTGGCCACGGCGGTATAATTGTTTGCAATCATGCGCAGTTGCGTTTTATGCTCAGCTGTTTTTGAGACGTTGCGCTATTACGTAGGTCTCGTGATGTAGTGGTCAGATCCTGTGTTTGTGGTATGGCGTCCCGCGTTCGATTCTCGTTGGTGGCAAGACTTTTTTTTATTTTTTTTTAAGGTTGTTTGCTTCTTTTTGTAAATTTGGGTTGGTTGCGCCCCGGAGCGAGCGGAGGACCATGCGTATAGTTATACCGCCGAAGCTAAACGCTAGTTTTCTTTACCGATTCCATTTCGAATATGTAGTATATTGCGGTTGCTATTCTAGAGGGTTCGCAGTGTATTGATGTACTCATAGTATTATATATTAAGTTGGGTTATTTGATTTGACGGCCGGAGCAGTCCCAGGATTTTAGCTGTCTCTCTCGCTCTCGCGAGAGAGACAGAAAGATAAAAAGCGTCTTGGAATACTCCGAGCATCAAATCAAACGCGGCATATACTTTATCTCTCTTGCGAGACGAATATTTCATTAAATTGTGTCATTTTTTTTTAAATATAATATGTTTGTTCCAACCGACTAGAAAACCGTACGAGGGACCGTCATTTCTAGTTGTCAATTTCACTTTTGATGCTGATAAATAACCTGCCATGTTGACAAATGAATTATACTACTGGAAATTACCGTCCCATGTACGGTTTTCATAGTCAGTTGGAACAGACCTATATTCTTTTATCTATGCCCTATGCGTGTCATGACGCGGCTTCGAAAACCACCCTCATGAAACCAAAGAAGTATTTACTTCAAAAGTTGTGTCTGTTTTTGTGCCTTCTTCTCCTCTCCAAGCTAATTAATTCGTCGCAAGCTTTGATGAGCTTTTTCAATTCATTATAGTTAAAAAAAGGCCGATTCTTTACGTTTGCCGTCGTTATATCTTGTATATTTCTTTTTTTGGCATTTCTTGCGTCTCGGGCTGATTCAAATTCATTTTGTTCGAAGGGATTTAATATTGTAGTTAATAAAATATTCCTCCAACTTTTGTATAGCGTCGAAAATAAAGGCTGTAGGTGGGTGCTAAAATATATGGCAAAACCTTGTACATAAGTCACCTATAGACGGTAAATATAGTATAAAAATAATATTATAATCTCTAAAAATCCCAACCGCTACTGGATAGGATTTGTACAAAATCTATTTGTATTGATTACCTGATTGGAATTTTTAAATCGTTTTATAAAGCCAGGTAGGTATTTAAATCTTATCTTATCGACAGTGGATATGAGAATTGTTTTTCTTTTATTGATAACTAGGCAATGACGAGAGTCGATGTCGTTCTAATGATGTCGAAACGGGTTTTCTCATACTAACATTCGAGCACAGATTGAGCAACCAAATTTGTGTTGCTTGTAGAGACCACCTAGCGATCGCCAATATAAACGGCTGTTTTCAAATCTTGGCAATCAAGTTGATTTTCTGCAGATCAATTATCCAACGACAGAAATTGTCATAGTAGGAGACTTCAACGTACATAACACCGACTGGTTGAAACACTCCAATAAAAACGACGAGAAGCCGAGACTTTTGCTATAAGTCACGGACTGACTCAGCTGGTTGACGAACCTACCAGGATTCCTGAACGTCAAAAAGACTTGCTAGCCTGCTCTGGATCTATTCTTAACAACTAATCCTGAACTCGACACCGTAACTGTTGAGCTCATCAGACCACAATCTTATCTCCGCAACTTGTGAACTTGATATCAAAGCACAACAGGCACAGGTACCCCGAAAGGTTTAGCACTACTAATCTGCAAAGTGGCGTGATCTTCGCGAGTTTTATCTTTCTTTTCCTTGGAAAGATGTAAAACACCTCTGAATGAGATGACTCAAGTTATCCTAGCTAGTATGGGAGCTGTCATTCCCTTCTCTATGGAACGTATCTCAAACAGTAAACCATGGTTTGGGAAAAAACTGCTCAAGAGCGGTCAATGCTAACGGTGCCGCCTACCGCAAATGGCGCCGAAAACCGAAATATATTCATCACTAGAAACCATGCAGAGCATAATATGCTGTTAAGATTTTCTCTCAGACACTATTTGCTAGATTGCATAGAACAAAGAGGCTGCTGCCTAACCTATTGGTGACACTATCTATGTGGGTCCCCCACTGCAATTTCGAATCCATCTACACACCCAGAAACCTAGCTTCTTCAGCACCATCGGAAGATTCAGTATTTCTTATGGAGAATAAATATCACCTGTTCCGTTTTTAGCAGCAATCCATTCATGCGAAACCGACTTTCTGCTCTCCCCCGTGCCACCCGAGAACCCTCCAATGCTTGGTTCAAGGTATCAGCCCTGAAGGCCACCGTATTGTCGTCCGCAACGAGTGTGTATTTTCCACTCTCCAATATTAACAACACTCTCAGCAGGGTCCATCCCCGAGGCCCTCACAACCTGACATCTGTTGTCTATATATGATTTTAATAGCTGGATTCTATTGGGAGAAAAATTAAAAGCAACAAGTTTTCGCAGAAGAATGTCATGGTCAACGAAGTCGAACGCCTTAGATCATAGAATAAGATCGCAACAAACTGCTTGCCCTGAAACGCCTCCATAACATCCGAGATTAGTCCCAATGTCGCCTGTACTTTTACCACAATGCAAACTGCCATTCCGAAAAAATGTTATAATTCTCAAAAAACTTTGTAAATCTGGTAGCCATGCATGTATATTATTTTTGAGATTATTGAAAAGAGTGAAATGGGTCTGTAGTTCGAGGGCAGCTGGGTTAAAAATGAACTTTAAGAGTTTTGCGCCAGTCTGCCAGCCAACAATGGACCGATAACAAGAAAGAAAACCCTCGAGTTGAAAGCAAGCAAAATTAATAGCTTTGTATGATTATAAATAAAATTCAAATTTAAAGTTTTAACCCTGTATCTGGCAAGACTCAAAAAATCTTTAAAAAATTCTGAAAATTAGTTTATGAGTATTATTTCACATACAGATCACGTATATATGCTCAAAAAGTAGTAGCAAAGTTTACAGAATTAAAAATATAAGTTGATGCACTCCGCGCCATCGTCAAATTCCACTCCGCCACTCCCCGCCTGCCCGGTAGACTGGTACCAGTCTACAGTGGAGAGCTAGGTAATTTAAGTTTATTTTAAATTTGTTTACGGTCTGGCGTATAGGGTGAGATTTCAAAAATAGCGGTTTGTTTTTGGTGGATTTCTGAGCAAAATGTCTAGTCGAAAATTGAAATATTTGTTCAGTAGTTGATTGTGAAAGACGAATGGCAGAAAATATATCGCTCTTTAGGGGCCCAAAAGGGTAGGTATGTATTAGTTTATTATAAGCTTTAATTTAACTTCACTTGCATGTTTGGGTCAAATCTTAAAAGTTAAATTTGTCCTACTTCCCATCAATGTTCAATATTAATATCGATTTATAGTAATTACAATAGAGTATGTAATAAAAAAAAACTTGCAGGTGTCGAGCCTGGAAAAGTGCCTTAGAATTTATAGGTTCCCACAAATATGCGAATGATACACCAATGTAATGTCATAGCCGTGTTAGAATGTGTGGTTTGCATTTTAATGAAAACAGTTTTGCAAATTCTTCTAGGAGCTGTATACATTCATATGCTGTTCCATCAACCGTGTTACCAACTAAAAAAGGTAACTCTTAATCAGATTTTGTGTATTTGCAAAATAATGTAAGATGGGTGCAAATATAGGTTTAGTCTATTACTTTAAAGTTTGTGCTAATTAGTTATTGTGGTAAAATTAATGAAATATAGAAATTGCTAAAATGTAGACAATTAGTTTTGCAAAACTATGATGTAGTTCATCCCCAAAATAAATTAAAATAAAGAATTTTGCATGGGGTATTAAATGTCATTCTTGAAGTAAAAAATAATATATTGTTACGTTTTTTCCGTGGGTTCTGCACGAAATTACAACTTTACTATTTTCAACTAATACTCTCTTTATTCACTACCACTGTATACAATTCAACGCAATAAACTACTTTTATAACTTTACAACTAAGCTCTTTACAATTCAACACTCAATCATTAACTAACTAACTTTCGGCTTAGGTCTGTTCCTTATATTATAATCTCAAATCTATCACGAATATTCGGGAAGTATTCCGAGGCCACTCTATATGACTCGATCGAGATAATTCCAGCGTTTCTGAATCTTCGCGGCCGATCGGGCGATGACTCATACAGACAGAGAAGCGGCACGCTCCAAGGCCAGTTCTATAGGGTAGCACAAAAACGTTCGGATGGTTGTTAGTCGTGACAATATTTTACAAATTTTATTTAAATATGCAATCGTAATTTTTTAAAAATATGCTGAATAAGGCCTGTTGGGGAAACACCCCAACACGTGTATAAACTATCGTTTTTTACCTATAGTTTGGTGAGAACACAAAATAGATTTATTTCACCCTGGGTACAATCCAATTTGTACATTTAAATCAGCATATGCCAGTTGTTCAAAACCCCTTAGTCCAATCCTAGACGGACGATCCCTTAGTTCGAACCTGTAAACCAAGTACTGTCAGTGTAAGAGATTACAATAGAGCCAACTTTCACTAGGAAAGGAAAACGTTTGTAATCGTTTTTAATTTAATGTATTTTTGTCTCCGTCAGCCTTGTGAACAATCAGTCTGTCAAATAAAGAAAGAAAACAGTTTCTACCCTTTTAATTTCAAATGAATTCGATATGTGTTCAGTGGCGGCTATTCAGCGGGAGTAGGGGAAGTGCCACTTCCTCAAGATAATGTAATTTAAAGAAATGCAATTAATTCATTCATCAGTAAAATAATATAGTTTAAGATTCAATGATAAAATGTTCTTAGTTTAGGAATAATCTGTTTCCCGTTACCCCTCTAATAACTAATAAATCAATTATTTTGAAATGTTAAAATCAAAGCTTCATAAAACAAGAACAAGAATCTCGCCACCTGCACATTGCCCGTTAACTCCACTATTGAAGAATAGAACAGAGGTGAACCCATATGAAAATGTCTATTTCTTTTCGCGTGCGCGCCGATAGCAGTGACAATTTCATTATCATTTGTGTAGAACTTTACGGAAGAGGTATCGCTCGAGAGCCGTCGAGTCATCAAAAGTATAAGCGCAACTAGTTGGTTGCCATGACAACGATGACGTCATAATGGTCGTACATTTGTTTGGTTTGCAAGGACTGGAAGAGCTGGCGGTAGCACTTCCATTCTCATATCAACGCGAAAGCACGTTGTTTCGTTTATTGCGAGTTTATTAGGGGACATTCCGCCGTGGATTCTTGGAATTATTTTTTATTTTCATTCAACGGTTGATCCATTATAGTATTATACAAGAGATATTTTCTATTTATTCCAGTTTTAATGTGTTATTCGTAGACATTTGTATTAGCAACAAAATGATTTGTTGCTAATACAATATGAATATATTTTATTTCTTGATGATTTACCTAAAAAATACCGGTAATAATTATTAACAAATTTTGGCAGTTTGGGCGTGGACCCCAAAAAATTTTCGCTCTTTCCTCTATCGAATATCGATGTCGGCAGCTCTTCCCCACTTTTCAAAGCCGCGAGCCGCCACTGTATGTGTTAACGCCCACTTTTATTATGTGGTTTTGCCGCAAGGCAACCTGTTCAAAGCAAGAAATAATCAAGTCACTCAAGTCAGTAGTCAGTGCATAGCACAAAGAATCCCCCTTTAGAGTTTTAAGCCAAATGGAGCGACTAAAACATTAAAAGCTTTTGCGACCGAGTAATAGAGGCGCCACCGTTCATTGAAATATTACCGACGATACAGCGAACTGCTCTACTTGCACTAGGAACCTATGTTATTATCGATTTTACAACTAGTTTACTTTTTGATTCGAAATAAAGAGGGGGCTAGAGGACCTTCTTAACTTGAAAATTTCCTTTAATCATAACCTTTCGTGTTCCTGTCTGTCTTCGTGTGCGATATATACCGACATTTTGTTTTGTGACTTTTGTCAAAGAAAATGTTACTACGATTAACATTTTCTTTGCTTTTGTTTGTGCGATACAGAGACTTTAGTTTAGTTATTAATTTCTCTCTGGTGCTATATTCTTGTGATAATTGAAATTGGATTGTATTATTAAACTCATTTGCTACAGCTACAGCATGTTTTGTGCGGGTGAAGTAAAGAGATACGGCCAAAAATGTTGTGTACCAGGGCGCAAAGCAGCAAGTGGATCCATGTACCGCTTTCCCAACAAAAAGGAAATGTTTTTGGCTGGGCGGTGGCTAGCTGTACTTAATAAAAAACCCCGAGTTAACAAAGTTGCCATACACTAAAGTAGCTATATGAAAACCGTAGGGTTTGTTATCTGCATTTTTTGCCTCAAGAATTTGAGCCTGAAGGAAGCAAACGAGGCTTAAAACGTGGTACTATACCTTCTCTCCTTCTTCCAGGATATTCTTTAAAAGGTAAGCAGAACTAATTTTTACATAAAACTACAGTTCCTTTATAGTAATGAAATATTGCTTTATAGGGACCAGGGACCGTGGCGGCAATGCGCGGTCATTGTTGAAAGTGTGTCCCGACAAAATATCAGTTTAAAAAAATATTGTACTCTTTGATAGTATCTCAGACTGTCACAATATAAAAAAATCAATTAATTATTCGTCATGGAGTACAGAGAAAGAGTAATTTAATTTTGATGATTAAGGGTGGATAGGTTGGGCTTAGGCTTTATTATCGCCACTGTCTTGTATAAAGTCACTGTACATATAACTATTTTACTTCATAACAATTAGTTCAGGGCTGGCTGCTTAGCTTAGGGGATTAATTTCTAATGCTACTTTTTAGTTATTTAGCAGTAAACTAGACAATACATTGTTTTACAGATGACGTACAACTGTGTGAACCACAAAATTTCCTGAAACCAAGAACTGAAGTAGAAACTATACAAATCCTGGACGTTACTATGGAGGATATCAAGGAGGGTATGTATATTCTTCAAAGATTTATTATATTAATAATGACAATGGCTAGGAAAGTATATATAGATATCGTTATTATCCCTACGTTTCTTTACATTTAAAGTATTTAAATCAGTTCGGTTAAACTCAAACTCAAATATGCTTTATTGTCAGAAGTACATAAAAGTCTCATTGACAAAGCTGTAATAAAAACCTAACAGCTAAATAAATCATTATAAATGTAAAAAAAGCAAAACATGTTATTCAATAGACAAAACTAGGAGAGATTATATTATATATACCTACATATTGAACAGTTTTGATTGCAAGTCCCATTTCACTTATATGAAGCAAAACTTTTATAGGTACTTATTCAAACTATTTTGATAAATATTTTAAATTTTTTATTACATCAAGACAAACTGAATAAAAAAATACTATATTTTAGTTTTTTTAGTATAACAAGGCTAACTCGATAAAAACTTCTACCCCTAGGAATACAGGTTTTTGTAAGATTTACAGGGTTGTTCCCGAGGAATGGCTTCAATCGATATAGGAAATACTATAGTTTGTAGAATTTTTTAAATTTGGTCGGTGAGGAACATACGACTAAAATATTTTAAACAGTTTAGTACTCGACCAGAAGTGGATGTCAACTTGGTTGCTTTAAATGAGAGACCCTATATAATATTAAATTTTACGTAGTTACAAGAAATTTGATGTATTAGCATATAATTTATATGCTATACTTTGGTTCAACTGATTCGGAAAAAAAACACTTGAAAATAGCCTTTTTCTTGACTTAGAGTTGAGATAGGAAAGTGAAAACCGTTTCCCTCTGTGTTAAATAGATTTGGCTGTATTACCTACGAAAGTCAAGAAAAAGGTCGTTGTTCATTGTTTATATGTCGAAAACAGTGAACCAAAATATAGCATACGGTACATCAATTTTTTTTTATTTTACGTAGATTTAAAAAAATAGTAATAATATATAGGGTGTCTCATTTAAATGAACCAAGCTGACATCGGGTTCTGGTATAACTGGAAGGGTCAGATTTTTGAAAATATTTTAATTGTCTGTTCCCCATTGACCATTCAATGCTACCACATTTTCGAAACCACCCTGTAGGCTTAAAAGTATTTTAAGCCAATGACAATGACATCTGATCACCTGAAATCGACTGATGGTGTTTTGATTTTGACAATTATATCCTTTGTGCATGGACATGCGCATACAAAATCGATTGACAGGCTATCGCCTCTCCTCTCTGTGTATGCTATGGGAAATATAAGTTCGTTAATAGTGTCATTATACAATATAAATTTGCGCTATACTGATCATTTTTACTATTAGTTATTGTTTTTTTAATAAATAATGTATTTTTTCAGATATACCGTCACCAAAGTTTCAACGATGCAAAGCTGACCTTTTTTAAAATGTTTCCTATATTTTGAAAATTAGTTTGTAAAAATCACCGTCGTACTATTATGATTATATGTACTATAAAAAAATTTAAAACATTGGATAATTGAAAGTAAATAATATTAAACAGAAAATATTGGCGTTTATTATTTACAAAAAACAATATAGACTTTAACAAAAGTGACAGTTTTTTTTGAATATTATTTTTCTCTAACATATAAGTGTCTAAAATTAAACAATTTCCACATTTTAATATAAAATAAATTGATTAAATATTAAAGTAACAGTATTATTTGCTCGAGAAAAGTAATATATTTACCAGTTATTTTAAATAACTAGTTAAGTTATTTAAATAGTTAGTTATTTTAATATACAGGGTTATTCATACATATGACACGGACTATTAGACGATTACGCATGCATCATGTGAGTTTTAAAAAAATGGGATGGATTGGAGATGCTTCTAAATTATTTTTTACAATATACAAGGGTCTCATCAACAAGAAACGTATCAAAGTTGGATTGTGTTAAGTGGAATGCCCTGTATGTTTTTTAATATAAAAATTGATACATCTTGATGTATCATACCTTCAATTTGCGCCTTTGACGTGCTGTATAGTCTAAACGGTTTAAGATTTTAAAAATCGGTTTTCGATTTTCCGACTTAACTTTTCTAAAACTATCCACTAATATAAAATTTAAGTACTGTCAGTTGACCAAAATTAGTATTTTTTGACATCAGTTGACAATTTGACACAGGATTATTATAGCTATATCATTTGGTTTTTTTAATGGGATGAATAGGAGCCCACTTTACTAATCTCATATTGGGAACATATTTTAAAATTATTTTTCGATATATAGAGTGGTTCAAAAAATTGTGGCAGACCAAACGACAGTTTTCTTAAGGATCACCCTGTATATTTTTTAATATTTGGAATCTTCATAAAATTCCAACAAATTTAGTATATCTTGTGCCATATCTTCAATTCTTTTCGAAATATTTACAGTTGAAAAATGGCCTATTTACACCTTTGATGTGCTGTAAGCCCAAATACAATTTTTTGAACCACCCTATATATCGTAAAACAATTTTAAAATGTGTTCCCATGATGAGATTAGTAAAGTGGGCTCCTATCCATCCCAATAAAAAAAAACTAATGATATAGCTATAATAATCCTGTGTCCTATAGCGTATATAACCCTTTACAGTAACGGTAAAATATAACGTTATTGAATTGCGAAAACTCCTTATTTAGTTCTGCGACCAATCATCAGAGGCGCTGAAATTCATAACCACTGATTTATACAGAGCTTCTTACTCTAAAGGGGGATTCTTTGTGGTGCATAGCAAACACTCATTCGCGTAGGATCTGTCTAGTCACAGGTCACAGCTCTCCTATTTTCCGCGCCAAAAACATCTAGCCATGTCCTAGCTCTGTTTGAGGCAATTAATTAGTTTGAAAGTGTCTTACATCCACTAAAATGTACTAGATCAGTCCAGTCTACTCTCTAGCCTCTCAGTTCAGTTAAGACGTTCGCTTAAATAGCAGTAAAACGTGCTGTTCTCCGGCCAAAGGTCAAATTCCCTTTTGGGTCAATTTCTTTTGTATGCACAAATATTAGAGAATATTTCGTGCACCTCAGTTATCTTTGTCCAAGATTGGACAAAGACCTCCTTTTGAGCTTTTTTAAAGCAATTCCCGTTGGAAATTGGAACATAAAATGGCGGAAGGCAGACTGACATTCCTGGTCGAATTCCTGTAAGGCAAGGCAGGTAAAGCAGTCAAAGTGAAAAGGTATGCTATGTGAAAGTTGCTAAGTTGGAGAACGAAGTATTAAAATAAGAAAGATAAAAACTAATTTTTAAATCAAACAATCAAGACTCTTCAGTAGACATTTCTAATTTTAAGAAACCTTTTGTAATTTTAGTTTTATACTTGAACGAATGATGAGTGATTGAAAGTTTTAGTCTAAGAATTGAACATATATATTTTCTATTTAACATAGAAAACACTGTTTATTTATCTCCATTATATTTAAATGCAATTTACACCTGCATTATTAAATTATATCAATACCGAATACATGTTTCAATTTCTCTCACCACCTTATGTCCATTAAAAGTGGTTAGTTAAAATACTACACCCTTCTTTATGGTTTTAAGCAATAATAAAAGCATTTGTTTATCCCGACCAAGGCCTTTGCCTTTTCATTTTTTTTTGTGACTACAAAATATATTTTTCAAAATTTTAAAGAACACATATTTCATTATATAAATTCATCCATTTATTACTTACTAAGCGGGAAATTTTACTATATGTTGCCCAATAGCGCTTTGACCAAAGTAAATCGCGTCAAACTCGGCTCTTACTGCCTCAATACCCCCCACATTTTTTTTACGTCCTCGGCTCGCCTTTGATATGACGATTTCATTGAATTGACGCTTAGTGTACCAACTTATATTTTTAATTCTGTAAACTTTGGTAGTAGTGTCTGCCAGAAAATGACTTTGAATTAGTTGCTTATATACAACATTGCTGATTTAAGGGCAATTTCCTTTGTGGCTTGAGAGCAACATTGCCATTTATGGGACTTCATTTTTGTATTGATTAAATGGTACATTTTTTATTTTATTCAAAAATTTACAAAAAAAATAACAGTATTTTTGTAACCATTTTTCTTAAAAATTTAATACATGTTGGAATATGAAAATTAAACTTTTTAAAAACACTAACATAACACGAACATAAAAAACTAAACTGGTCTATTTTTGATTATGGAAAAAATAAAAGTAATTTTTGACGGCAAAGACGTAATTTGCATTTTCTACAAAAAACGGTTGTGAAACCACTTGTACACACACACTTGCGTTGACAGGAGTAATGGCAGCAAAGGTTTTTTTACTATAAAACTTATTGAATGGAAATCCGAATCACCCATCGCAGCCAATGGATTATATCTGCAATAAAAAACGCACTTCTTATCCAGGTGATGTTGCCTGTGAGCTACTATCAATTTCAAACTCTTTCTTCTTAGATATACTACCTATTATTACCAAAAAAATATCATAAAATCAAAGTTTCTATTGTCATTTATGACATTTAGATCTAATATGCATAAGCCAATTTCAAGCGAAGTATCAAATTCACTTGGTATTTACCGTGGCGTATTTTGGTTATATTTGACAGATGACTTGTTGATGTCATTTTCGTTTGATGGCTAAAACGAAACGGTATTTACCGCTGTTATGTGATTGTTTACGTGTGATTTCCTAATATAACTTTTCGATCATATTTTACGAAATTACATTACGTTACGTATTAGAACAACTGAAATATGGATCAAAAGAAACTGCTTCCTTTAATTTTCAACGATACCTATGGATCAAAAGAAGCTCTGCTTGCTCTAGGAGGCGATCAGTCTCCAAGTAAGAAACCTGCTCGTCAAAATTAATTGTAATAACGTATTTAACGGACATTTCCGACATCTTTTAGTACAAAAAAACTTGGATTTTAATCATAAATTATCGTAACTCTTATATTAATGAGGAATAATTGGCGCTTTTTCCCCACTTGTGCCTTGTCAGTCATCATGTCTCATGTCAATATAAACCGCAAATAAAACAGCTCCCTAGGAAGGTAAATACCAAAAATTTTTGGTTATAATTTTGACGTGATACAGCTGACTCATGACGTCATTGATGTATAACAAACGTTATAACCGTAGTTGCTTGAACGGTCTGGTCATTAATGGTAAATACTGATTAAAATTGGTTGATTACTTGAAATTGGTTATAAATTCATTTAGATACCGGTTCACAAACGCGGGAAACAGCAGGTAACACGGCCGCCATAATGAATAAAATTCGTTTACAAAATTGCCGCAAGGTGGCGGTTACCGGTTGTAAACAACGCAATTCCTACTCTACATTGTCTAGAAAGTGATAAAAATAGGAGAAAACGAATAAATTAATGCTAGCAAGTCATGTTGCCTGTGAGCAACAATACCAGATATAGAGTTAATTTTGGTTTTCAATTGCTAAAGTTTAAGATACAGTTCCTAGTTATAAACAGACGTGATTAAAAAAACAATTAAAATTGAGATAAGTAAGTCAATTTTAATGCATAGAAAGGGTTGCTCTACAAGACTATGAAGTGGCGTACCTCAATTTCTAACGAGTTTTAAGCACAACTAATATATCTCATTTTCAAATTTTGGCTTGAGGTACTCAACTTCGTAAAAATGGTCATATTAATGGGTTAGGTTAGAGTTATTAGCCAAAAAAGCAATACGTTTAATTTAATAGCATTTTGTTACTACTAAATCGAAGATAACGCTCCTCTGTAAAATTGTAAAAATTCAGCTACCTCAGCTAGCGACCTTTCTCATCTGTACCACTTGTTTCACTATAAATGGAACTTTCTCAACTGACATGTTAGAAAAAAAACGTTCAATACAAAAAATAAAGGGGATGAAGTGAAGTTTTTATGGCACAGCACCGTTGTATACAGGATGTCCCATAAATGCGGGATTAAACAAAGTTATATTTTTTTAAATGGAACACCCTATATTATTGCATATTTGGATTTTGCAGAGAATTCTAGACATATTTCATAAATAATGTCTTATACCTATCTGTTACTGTTTTTGAAATATTGACAGTTGAAAATCGACAATTATTTACCAAGCCAAGTGTTTTCCGAAAGGGAACACAAAATATACCATACCACCATACCATGGTTAGCACTTTCCTATCTTGGTTTTTCATAAGCTGTTTGACACTAATTTTAGATTTAACCAGAGGTTAAATTTAACCGAAATTTCTTAACCTCTGGTTAAATAAAAAATTAGTGTCAAAGGATAGCTTATGAAAAACCAAGATAGGAAAGTGCAAACCATTTTGCTCTAACTTTAGCCGTTTAGATTTTACAGGCTGTCAAACTTGGTAAATGGTCGCTTTTCAACTGTTAATATTCCAAAAACAGTAACAGATAGGTATAGAACATTATTTATGGAATATGTCTAGAGTTCTCCGTAAAATCCAAATATGCAATAATATATAGGGTGTTCCATTTAAAAATATATAACTTTGTTTAATCCCGCATTTATGGGACACCCTGTATACAACATTGCTATGTCATAAAAAACTTCACTTCATCCCCTTTATCTTTTGTATTGAACGTTTTTTTCCTAAAACGTCAATTGAGAAAGTTAAAGGGGGGGTCCATTTATAGTAAAACACCCGGTACACTGTAAATCAAAATAATTCTTAAGGAACTTTATATTATTTATTTTTCCACTTTAAAAATATCATCAAACTGTACATTATTTTTTGACTTAATGATTACCATCATGATTTGAACACGATTTAAATTTTTTTCCTTGAAAACACCACACAAATGCATAAAAAAATAATTGGATCGGTATAATCAATAATAAAACAATTAAATTGGTTTCATCCGAACCAATGATCGCCC
>MU183487.1:0-19511 GCA_016904865.1 Pissodes strobi | reverse complement strand
ATTTCTATTGCTCTTTCTTGTAAAGACATGGGTAAAACAATTCTGTGGTCTCTCAGGATCACTTGATCACCATGAATAAATTCATCCTTAATTTTTGAGGTAGCTTCCAATATCTTTGATCATTGTTCGATATAACCTCAATTAAAGTTTGAAGTGTTTTGTCTTTTTGGGTAACTTGTTGGACCTCGGCTAGTGTTAAGGCTTTGGGTAGAGAATTTTTGATAAACAAATTGACATATTGTTCTACTTTATCTTGTTGGACATATTGTTCACATGTGGTTGGCTCTGGATGTCTTGATAAATAGTCAGATGGATTAGTGATGCTTTTTTGATGAACTACCTTGAAGTTATAACGCTGGATTCTTAATAAGAGTCTTTCAACTCTTGCATTCGGAGCTGTTCTTGTGTTTTCTAATATCTTTACAATGGGTAAGTTGTCACAATGTAATATAAATGTGAAACCATAAAGATAATTGTGAAAATGTTGTATGGACCAAGTACAAGCAAGTGCTTCCTTTTCAAATTGACTGTATCTTTTTCGTACATCAGAAAGCAACAATGTGTATATTGCCTTTGACATCTTCTTGTGTTAGTATTAATCCAAATCCAGTTGGGCTCCCATCAACATAAATATGTGTTGTTTTCTTTATGTCAAAATAAGCAAGATTTTTAGTATTGCTTAATTCTTGCGTCAGCATATTAAAAAGTTGCTCATGGTGTTCTGTCCACTGAAAAACTGCATCTTTGAGAGTGAGTTGTCGCAATGGTTCTGCTTTTTCTGACAGCTTAGGCATAAACTTGCCCATATATCCGATTATTCCAAGAAAGGATCTGACTTCTCAAAGTGGTATCATGATCGGGTTTGTTTTTGCTAAAAATCAAAATGTCATCACTGATGTTGATATCTCCCTGGATGTTCTGTAGCACTCTACTGATGGTGTTTTGGAAAATTTCTGCTGCCGAATTGATTCCAAAACTTAGCCATTTATACCGGAACAATCCAATGTGTGTTGAGAATGTCGTTATGAATCTTGCCTCTTCAGATAATGTTAATTGATGATATACTTCATTTAAGTCGATTTTGCTAAACATTGTTGATCCATTTAGTTGTGTTATGACCTCATCAATTGTTGGTGTAACATGTCGTTCCCTGATTATAGCTTTGTTGGCGTTCCTCATGTCCACACATATCCTGATTTCATCTGGATTACTTTGTTTAGGTACAATTACAATTGGTAAAACCCACGGTGTTGGTCCTGTTGTCATTTCTATTATGTCTTGCTTTTCCAGTCTTGCCAGTACTGATTCAACTTTTTCTCTAATATGGAATGGTATTCTCCTATGTTTGTTCGCAATGGGTGGTATGTTTGGGTTAATATGTAGTTTTATGGTGGTGTCAGTCAGTTTTTCTATGCCTCCAATTAGTTCAGGATAACATTTTTCTACCAAATCGTTGTCAATCATGTTGTTAACAAAATTGGCAAATGACATAATGTTCAAGTCTTTTGATGCCTGATAAGATAACAAAGGTTCAGTGTTCCCTTTTATCACAATTAAATCTGATTGAATGCTTTTATTTTTATGTTTTATGATTACTGGTAATCTTCCAATTATTTCAAGATTTGTTGAGTGACCATAAGGATAAATCTTGCTATCGTCAGCAATGAGTGTAGTATGTTTGCTCAGAAATCAGATTAACAGATGTACCAATAAATATTAATTGTTGCGCATTAACGTTTAAGGTGATTTGTGGTAGAGTACTGCCTTTTGTGCCAATGTTGAAGGAATAGTCAGAGTCACTATTTTCTTCATGCCTCGTGCAATTAACCTTGGCATGGTTTCTGGGTTGTTCTTTATACTGCTGCTGATGCTACGACTTGTACCTCTGCTTACTTGATCCTTATGCTTGTTCAGCCATACACACCTTAGAGAAATGTCGTTTTTTGTTGCAAAAATAACGAATTCATTAAAAGCAGGACAAGGTTGCGGACCATTGACATGCCAGTCATTACCACAGTTTCGATAGGTTTGTTGCTCATTGGTTCAGAGCTGCTGCTATCTGGCCTGTTCCTGTTTGGATTTTTGCTCCTGTTCGTGCCTAACCTTAACCTAATCACATTCCATTTCATTGCAACAAACTCTGTTAAGTTATTTTCAACCAAAACATATATATTCCAAAACAAGGTACACAAATCTGTTCAGAACCTAACCTATCTCTTTTGTGTCTGTCATTTGTCATTACTGTTACCCTAGACTAGAAAATATAGTAGATCAACTAAAGACTACAATTATTGATATCTATAAAATGGTTATTTTCTGTACAATGTTTTGCCAAGCCAAAGTTTTTAATATTATGTAAAATCGATTTTTTGTGTTCTTTAATCCTAATATTTAAGTTTCGACCAGTTTGTCCTACGTATACAGTTTCACAGTTCACACAATTAGATTTCGATTTTTTGTCAATTTTGTCTTTATTGTTTATTAATCTTCTTCCTAGATTATTCTTATTAACCTGAATTGTTTTACAGCCAAATTTATTTAATTTTTTTGAAACTTTATCTGTAATTTTCGGAATATAATTGATAAATTTAAACGGCTCCTTTTCTAATTCCAATGTAGGGTTATAAAATTGTTTAGTTATAATGTTCTTCTGTTTTTTTTCTTTATTGATTTGTCAATCAAAGCGATCTTATAACCGTTATTAATTGTAATCTGTTTGATAATGGATACTTCTTTTTGGAAACTCGTCAAGTCTAGGAGGAAAGATGGATGAGATTATGAAAAGCGGAAAGTTTTACTTGCCAAGTTTGGTTAGAATCTTTGTGAATTATTGCATCTGTTGTTGTTGGTTTCCTATATATATCAAATTTACTAGTCTTGTAATCTTTATGTCCAAAAAGTTTAAAATGTTGCTAGATTCTTTCTCCATGGTAAATTGAATTATATGGTTTAGGGAATGTAAAAATGTTAAAAAGGTATCTAAGTTTCTGTTGGTTACTGTAAAGATGCAAAATATGTCATCCACATATCTACCTCAAAAAAATATATTTCTGATTTATGAATTGTTGGTGTTGAATAAATGCTGTTAAAAATCAACCATAAAAATCTCGGCAAATAAAGGTTAAAATGGAGAGTCCATTGATAAACCATTAATTTGTTTGAATATTTCATAATTATACTGGAAATAATTTTGATCTATACATGTACGAATTATAGATTTGAGGTCGCTTTTTTCTTTTACTAAATTATCAGAGTTATCTATTAGTGTATTAATAATTCGTGAAAGTTCGTTTAACGGTATGGAGCTAAACAGACTCTTTACATCAAAGGAAACCAATATGGCATTATTTGGAATTTTTAAGTTTTTGACTTTAGCAATGAAATTAAAGGAGTTTTTAAGTGCATACCTTGAATCGAATTTAATGAATTTTGGTAAAACATTCGTAACGAATTGACTTAATTTGTAACATGGAGCATTCACATATGATACTACTGGTCTGATTGGGATATTATCCGTATTAACAAACAACAAACAAAAGATGGCGGATGTGTATGTGTGTGTTGCTTGTGGTCGTAGTGTAAAGCGTAATCAAACATCAATTGAATGCTCTTTGTGTTGCTCATGGTTGCATAAAGGTTGTGCGGGAATTTCTGAATACGAGTTCAATAAAATTACTGCTCAAGTAAAAAAATGTAAGTCTCACGAATGGTCTTGCAGAATTTGTAAACAAAGTGAGGTTAGGCGGCTATCGATGGGAGTTGAAAATCGGTCCAGTGCCGCTCAACGGACATCTATATTATCTCAGCCGGTTCCGGCAGCCAGTGTTGCCAATAGTAAGTCGTTAAGACCCCGATGTGCAGATAGTGAAAAAACCGACCTAATAACCGGAGATGCGATACCGGTGCCTTCGATCGATGAAAGCGAGGTTAAAAATAGGATATCTGGACTTTTAAACAAAACTAATGTTTCCAATAAAGACTTAATCGTTGTAGTGTCCTAAATTTTGGGCCTTCTTGTTGATCAGAGGGCCCAAATGCAGGAAATTCTTCAGGAAATAAAAAAAACTCAGAATGGCGAAATCAATCAATTGAAAAATGAGATTGCAGAGTTGCGCTCTTTTGTCAATGAGATCGTGGGCGCAGGTGATAAAAATGTTCAGGGCTCCCAAATTCTGACACGTGTGGACGGATCGGAGGGTGGTGTAAATGTTGACATATTCTCTGAGATTGAGGATAGAAAGTTGAGGTCAAGAAATATTATTATCCACAACATGGATGAAAGCTGCTCTAATGATTTACACGTCAGAATCCAACATGATAAGCAATGCCTAGGGGATATCTTTCGCACCCTTGAAACTGCCGAGCCAACTGATATCAAAATTGTTAGGCTCGGTGGTAAGCAAGCAAAAAAACCTAGACCTGTGAAGGTTATTTTTGCGGATGCCAACATGGTTGGGGAATGTTTGAGGAAGAAGAGTAAACTTAGAGATTCTAACATTAATGTCAGTGCGGACCTCACCCCGATGCAAAGAAAGCAATTCAGAAACCTTTATAATGAGGTTAAGCTTCGTAAAGAAAATGGCGAAAGTAATATTATAATTCGATATAAAAATGGTACGCCCTTTATTGCCTATAATAATCCTAAGCTTGACCATGAACATGGGGGTGTTTCTGAGAATGTGCCAAAAAACGGCAACGCCTTAGACCTAACCAACTGAATTGTTTTTTCCAAAATGTTGGGGGAATGAAATCAAAAATTAATGAATTTTCCAGAAGTGCAGTGAGTTCTGTCTATGATGTGATTGTGTTGCTGGAGACATGGCTCCATAGTGACATTTGTGATGCTGAGCTATTGCTTTCTGGCTATAACATTTTTCGAACTGACCGCTGCAGCTTCAACAGCTCAAAATCTATTGGCGGAGGTGTTTTGATTGCAGTAAGTAAAAACCTCAGATCTATGTGTTTGAAGGGGCCATATAACGATGTTGAACAGGTATTTGTTATGGTAGGGTGCGGTTTGTCAAGGATTATTTTCGGTGCAGTTTATCTGCCCCCTCTTTCAAAATGGTGATGCTCAGTTAGTCCTGATGGGGGACTATAACTTGCCTGAGGCAACCTGGTGCAGAGTTGATGTGCTTGCTATCCTCAGCCTCGTGCAGATCAATGGCATACCTAACTCCAATGGTGTGTTCCTTGACTTGGTGTTCTCGGATCGAGTGGATGCAGGATCTTCTCCTGCCTGTATCGGCTCATCATGCAGCATACAATGTTGTTGTGCCAGTTAACCAGTTCCGGGCTGCTTTGGAGTTTGATGTTTACTATTATGACTTTAGAAACTGTAATTATGAGCTCCTGAATGATCTTTTGGCCGCTGTTGACTGGGAGGCCACATTGGAGTCTAATATTTAGCAACTGAGAATTTTTACTCTACATTGTATGACTTTATCAATGTGTGTACACCAATAAAACGCTTTAAAAGCTCTAGTTTTCCGGTGTGGTTTTCCAGGGAACTTCAGGCTGTGGTTATCCAAAAAAGGATTGCCCATAGAAAGTATATGATGACAAAATCGCAGGATGATTACTTGTTATTTTCCAATTTAAGATCTAGATGTGGTAGGTTAAGGGAAATGTGCTATAATGATTACATTGTAAATATGGAACAGAGAATAAATGTTGATCAGTTGATCCATCTTTGTTTTGGAGGCATGTTAGTAACTCTAAGCGGTTTGACAGCTATCCCGCCACTATGTTTTTAGAGGATAGGAATGGCAATTGTGGTGGGGAGGTTGTGAGTTTATTTGCTGATTATTTTTCGTCTGTGTATACACATACCCCGTTGGCTACCCCAGATTATTACTCTAGAATCAGTGGTTACTCTAATATCAGAGAAATGTCTCTTAGTCTCGAGACGGTATTTAATGGCATTCTGTCACTCAAGTCAAGATTAACCAGTGGTCCTGATGGAGTTCCGTCATTTCTCCTGAAGGCCTGTATCTTCTCACTTAGCAAGCCCCTCTGGTTGCTATTTAATAACTCCTTAAGAACTGGTACTTTTCCAAATTTTTGGAAAAACTCATTTATCACTCCAATTTTTAAGTCTAGTGATCGTAGCAATATAGCTAATTATAGGGGGATTTGCATACAGTCTGCAATGCCAAAGCTGCTTGACTCACTTGTTACTGAATTTCTGGCATGGGAGTGTAGGGGTTTAATCTCTGAGGAACAGCACGGTTTTTTGATGGGCCGCTCAACAGTGACGAATTTGATGACATTCCAGGATTATCTGCTGGATGCCTTTGGGAAAAGACTTCAGGTTGACAGTGTATACACTGATTTCACAAAGGCATTCGACAGGGTGGACCACTCTTTGCTGTTGGCTAAGATGGGTGCATTGGGTTTTGGTACTAGCATTTGTAGATGGTTTGGTAGCTTTCTAAGGGAGCGTGTTCAGTGTGCTAAAATTAATAATTTTGTTTCGAGGGAAATTGCTGTTACCTCGGGGGTTCCTCAGCCCATTGTGGGCCATTGTTATTCCTGCTGTTTGTTAATAACATTTCTCTTTTTATAAAAAAATCGAATTACCTAATGTTTGCTGATGATCTGAAAATATTTAGGGAAGTAAACTGTGTGAGAGATTGTGGTTTATTGCAGTCCGATATCAATAATGTGTTTGTGTGGTCTACTTTAAATGGACTGGAGTTGAACATTAAAAAGTGTTGCTGTATTACGTTTGCTAAAATAAGACATCCTATTAGCTCTGATTATTTCATAAATGCTGAGGCGCTGCAGCGTGTCACCGAAGTTACGGATCTGGGTGTAGTGTTGGACTGTAAATTGCTTTTTAATAGTCATATAAATTTAATTGTTCGGAAGGCTGGTCGGAGCTTAGGTTTTATTGTCAGATTTGACAGGGATTTCTCTTGTGATTTGTTAAAAAAATTATTTTGCGCATTTGTGCGTTCTTCGCTTGAATATGCTAGTCAGGTGTGGTCCCCTCGGTACGCTGTCTATAATAATGAGATTGAAGCGATACAGAGAAGATTTCTGCGAGCTTGTGCATTTCGCTTAAGTATCCCTTTATTGTCAGGTCACACTAACTATAGTGAGACTATGTCACAGTTAAATTTAATTTCACTGGAAAGCAGGAGGCTTTGTGCTGATGTATGTTTTGTCGTTAGGCTGGTGAATGGTGCTATTGGTTCCAGTTATCTTCTTGGGCGCTTGAACCGTTCACCGGACTAGAGCCACAAACTTATTCTATATTGAGCCGCAGGGGACCAATTATGGTTTGCATAGGCCTCTGGTGAGGATGCAAGATTTGTTAATAGGTATAACTTGTCATTACATCTATCAGTTTCTTCTTTAAAAAAAAAGGCTGTACAGAGTGTTATTCTTGATTCTTCTTCTTGTGTCTTGCATCCTCGTTGAGGGTAATTTTCTTTTTGTTTTTTTAATGTTATTTATAGATACTTTTTTTTATATTATTTCAAATTTGTAATTTGATTGTAAAAATGGAGTTTTCCGTGGAAATAAAATAAATAAATAAATAAATAAATAAATAAATTTTAGGTAAGCCGTAAAAGGGGGGGGGGGGGTTTGATGGATTCATTAATTTGAGAAAAATTTGTGAGTTATCAGGTAGTACAGAATTGTTATTTTTTAATAATGAAATAATTTGTTTTTGGTATTTATTAGTCGGGTCTTGCGTTTTTATGAAATCTCCATTATTCGAAAGTTCTTTAATTTTAGTATCATAATCTAATTAATAATGTCAAACTTTTACACACGGAAACAAAAAGCAAAAGGTTGAACCTTTTGGAGTACCTAGAAATCCAAAAGCCACCAAAAAAATACGAACGACCAACTGACCTGCTCTTTAAACACCTGCATAGTTGACAGTGCAATAAAAACAAAATACCGTCAGGCGGCTTAGTAGGGTATAACAATTTTAGATTCCAGCATACAACTACTCTTAATAAAGGTCTTTCAAGCCGAAACATATGTAGAGAAAAATATCTCATTAAATTATTTTGAGACATCTAAAAGCAGTGTACTAATTATCCCCAGTATTATTATTCAACGATGTTTCACAAGGATCCTACCGCCGAAACTGTTCATTGTACATTTTTTAAAATTGATATTATCGTAGTTCCATTTTAAAATGTTTCCGACATACTTGCTATCAATAATAGTTCGTATAAATTGTAATATGACAATAAAATTGTTAAAAACCTTACAACGGTTCAAGGCTTTGCACTAGTAAAGCGCGTGTGCAAAATTACGAGTTTCAATTAATTAATTATTAACTATTTTAATGTAGCATTTCAATTATTTTGCTGTTGAACGATGAATATTCTCTTATTGAACTACCGCATTTGCGAAATTTGCACAATATTACTTTATACAGGGTGATCCATGTAAAATTTTGCATGCTAGCCTAAAAGCGCATTTTAAGTAGTTTCCCAGATCACTTTTTCCAATATGCTGCGAACATTTTGGCGGACACTGTTACAACGATTAGACCAAAAGTCGACATTGATAAAAAGATTAAAGAGTACATTAAAAAAGCGAATGTTACAAGAACACTCCTTCATTTGTTTGAAAATGAAGCACTGGCAGTTGAACAAATAATAGATATAAATGATACAAATGACAAAGCTTCATCATGCCTGCCATGATTATTACTTTCAGTAATTATTGTTTTACCTTTATAGTAGTCCTAGAAGCGTCTTCGCCATCACGATTACTATTATTACAGTTGAGTTCATTATCGCAGCTTTCACTTGGACCTCCATTTTCTCGACTTTCTATGGGATCGCACTCGCCAATATGGTAGCCTTGAAGACAATTACGACAGAAGACGTATTTACAGTGTGGGCAGGTTATTCTTGTGCAATGGGAATCGGCTGGAATGAACATTATTTATGAAATTTATGGAGTGAAGCGAGTATCCGTTTTTTTTTTAAACCAAAAGAAATTGGAAAAAGTTACCCAAAATACCCATTCCGCATCCCGGTTGCGGACATAATATCCCTCCAGACTGCAACACAAACTCCTCGGCGGCGAATCTATGATACCTACAATGAATCAAAACATGCATTTATTATTTTGGGTTTTTATTTCTTCAAATAAGTACTAACCTATCATAATTCTGGTCATCTAGTAACCTGAAATGGTGAATTTCTTTAATAAACGAGTCCACACAACCACTGGGGCAGGCTAGAGTATATCCAAACCTAAAAATGAAAAAGTGAAATTTGCAACAAATGTTGAACAATCTGCTGCAAATTAAACATGATAATACAATGATAAAATATATTTTTTTTTATTTATTTTCTTACGATTGTTAGTTTCAACACCAATCAATATTTAGGGAAAAATTAACCTCTAATATTGTACAACTTCAAATCTCATTTAATAATAAGAGCAACCTTAATTAAAAGAAAAAATGCAATGGCTTTTTTTTAATTTGGGTTAGAGCCATCAGAAGTGTTACGGACACGTTGAATTTACCCCCTTTTTAATTTCTAAAATATTTAATAAATGTAAGCATATCTAAAAGTCAATGGCGGCTCGCGGCTTTGAATAGTGGGGAAAAGCTTCCGACATCGATAGAGGGAACAGCGCATCAAAAAAATTTTGGAATCCACGCCCAAACTGCCACAATTTGTTAATAATTATTACCGGTATTTTTTAGGTAAATCATCAAAAAATAAAATATATTCATATTGTATTGGCAATAAATCATTTTGTTGCTAATACAAATGTCTACGAATAACACACTAAAACTAGAATATTGTAGTATAACTACGGGTCTGTTCAACATAGTTGAATGAGACAAGTTGTGCTTTGTCTTTATTCTGCCAATGATCGTCAAAATAGATTAAAAAGAAAATTAATACCTACGTTGTGTTATTATTATATCTTACACAATTTTTAATTATTCGGATTGCGCTTCGACCAAACACAATTAGGGAAATTTGAGGGAAAGGTGCGTCATGTAAATTAAACCACAGATTCCTAATACGCCTAATTTATTAAAGAAAAGCGTGCCGGACTCAGCCTGGAATTCACGAGGGGAAAGAGTACGGCAGAGAAACCCTCGATCTAAATAATTCCTAAACCGAATTATGCTGTATAATCTATTAGGATTATAATTAACTAAATTACCGTCTCCTGTAGCACAATTTGTAGTTCTACACTTGTAACAAAACATTTAAAACTGAAGAGATAGCTCTCCGGTCGGGAATCGAACCCGAGTCCCCCGTGTGCCACACGCGGATGTGATAACCACTACACTACCGAAAACGGGTGTTAGTCAGGCAGACGCCGCTGGAGGGTACTGAGGTCCTGGTTACGGAGGCTACTCAGCTAAAGTTGAAATTAGGGCCAATATCTCTAGAATGATCATTACCTTTATAACTAGGATATTCTCCCGTCAGGGCAGGAAAATGTTAGTAGTTTCACAAAAGCTCTTACTTGCAATCACAGTCGTACTAAAACCAAAAATTCCAGCACGAAAAGACAGCAAACAATACATATTTGTTTTCATTTAAAGCAGTGTTGTTCACAGCATAAAACGATTTCATTAAATATATACATCATCAAATATGAATGATCAATGAGAATAAGAGAAATAATTGTGCAAATTATGTCAATAACAATATCAAAATATATCCATATATTATACCATCAAATATGAATTATCCATGAAAATAAAAGAAATATTTATGCAAATTATGTTAATAACAATATCAAAATATGTTACGCCATCAAATATTAATTATCAATGAAAATAGAAGAAATATTTATGCAAATTATGTTAATAACAATATCAAAATATATACACACGTTATACCATCAAATGTGAATTATCAATGAGTATAAAATATATAATGTTACAAATTTTGTTAATGACAATATTATAAGTTTCATTTTACCGACTTGTAATGACATATTGCAACACATAAGCAAAACAATTCACCAAAATAAACCGTACACTCCGCTGGCTTCTGACTCTCTATTTTTCCGTTCTCAAGCAATACCTTTCGGATATCCTCCAAAAAACCTCGCAAAAACTCGACTTCAATTTATGACTTGATTTATCTTTTACATGTATAAAGGGTGTCTCAAAATATATACATATATAGGGTGTCTCAAAAATGAATGTATCAGGTCTAATGAAATAGTATTTTAAAGAGGTGGGTTATCTTAATATATAGAAAATATCTCTTGTATAATACTATAATGGATCAACCGTTGAATGTAAATAAAAAATAATTCCAAGAATTCACGGCGGAATGTCTCCTACTAAACTCGCAATAAACGAAACAACGTGCTTTCGCGTTGATCTGAGAATGGAAGTGCTACACGCCAGCTCTTCCAATCATTGCAAACCAAACAAATGTACGACCATTACGATGTCATCATTGTCATGGCAACCAACTAGTTGCGCTTATACTTTTGATGACTCGACAGCTCTCAAGCGATGCCCACTGAATAGTATATAGTTCAGTGGCGATGCCTCTTCCGTAAAGATCTACACAAATGATAATGAAATTGTCACTGCTATCGGCGCGTACGCGAAAAGAAATAGACATTTTCAAGTGGGTTCACCTCTGTTCTATTCGATAGTGGAGTTAACGGGCAATGTGCCGGTGGCGAGATTCTTGTTCTTGCTTTATGAAGCTTTGATTTTAATATTTGAAAATAATTGAATTATTAGTTATTAGAGGGGTAACGGGAAACAGATTATTCCTAAACTAAGAACATTTTACCATTGAATCTTAAAATATATTATTTTACTGATGAATGAATTAATTGTATTTCTTTAAATTACATTTTCTTGAGGAAGTGGCACCTCCCCCTACTTCCACTGAATAGCCGCCACTGCTAAAAGTTAGATCTTGTTTTTGAAGGTGAGGTGTTCAGTGAATCTAAAAGACCTCACCGGCAGATCACCCAGATTAATGACTCAATAGTCACCTGACTTAATAATTTGGGTAGAAAGAAAATATCTAAAAGGAGAGGCGACAGCCTGTCAATCGATATTGTATGCTCATGTCCAAGCACAAGGGGTATAAATGTCAAAATCAAAACACCATCAAGTCTATGGAGACATGCCTCGACAATGTCTTCACGAGTGCGAGACAGATATTGACTGCGACTGACAGGGTTGATCTACTTGTCGCATCATGATGGAATAATGATCAAGTGTGAGGTGAGCAGGAGGGGTCCGGGTAAGACCCGTATCAACTATAGACCAATCACTGATGAGGGGCTGCTTGCTCTCTATAACAGGATTGAGCTGAAGTCCTGGTCTTTTATCACTGACAATGCCGTGAGCATGGACTGTAAGTCTGAGATGTTTGTAGATATAATTGTTGGCCCTGTTGAGGAGTGCTTCCCACCACTAAAATCCAAGCTGGTAATTTCAGGTTCAAAACAAACTAACATCAACTGGTTTAATGAAAACCTAAAGAATATGCGTGAACGCTTACGTTTTATTGTGTCACTTAATAAGCAAAACCCTACTCGAATGCCTTTAGGAACTGTGAAAGAATATAGAAAAGAATATCGAAATGAGATCTCTAGAGTAAAAACAGCAGCCCATGATAATTTCATTAATAATGCAACAAATCCTCAAACTGCAATGTGGCAGGTAATTAAGAACAATAAACCCACAGTAACTTCAAATTCTTCTACAGCTTTGAATGCGGTCCATTTCAATAATCATTTTATTAATATTGCCAGCAGCATTGCTGAAGCCCTCCCAGCTCCCACTTCACGAAATACCTTAAAAATGTTAAATCCAATAGTTCTTTTAGTTTTCAAGGAATTTTATATAATAATGTAAGACATATCCTTTCTGATATCAAAAATAGTAAAAGTAGAGACTGTTTTGAGATCAATACAAAAATAATAAAAACCGTTAAGAACCTTATAGTTTATCCTCTTACTAAGCTTATTAACCAGGCCATCTCTGTACAAAAGTTTCCCCTAGTGTTAAAAACAGCAAAAGATATTATATATAAAAATAAAGGCCCTACTGAGGACTGTTCCAACTACTGTCCCATCTCATTGTTGCCTATCCTGTCAAAGGTCTTTGAATCTGCCTTAAAGTCACAAATTATAGAACACTTCGAGATAAACAAACTCCTCTTCCAACATCAATTCGGATTCCGAAATAAGAAAAGCACCACACTTCCAGTTGACTGTCTGATCGAACACATCCTTAATGGGTTTGAGAGCAACTGTGATATTTATGCCTCATGTCTAGATCTAACAAGGGCATTTGACGGTGTGCGGCATGAAACTCTTTTAAATAAACTTCCATTTTATGGCTTTGACCCCAGCAGTGTTCAACTACTACACTCTTACCTCTCTGACCGTACACAGTTTGTGTCATATAACCAGAGTATCTCTCAGAGGGAGGGAGTTCGGTTTGGAGTGCCCCAGGGTTCAGTGCTTGGACCAGTCCTGTTTTTGATCTACGTGAACGATTTAGCAACAACAAAATAATTATGTTTGCAGATGACACCACTGTCTTCCGAACATATCGTCCTACAGCGATTGATGACTCTGGTATCATAGAATCATTGCCAACTATCAACGACTGGTTTTTTGCAAACAGCCTGTGCATGAATGCGGAGAAGACCCAGACTATCAATTTTACCCTCGGAAGAGGCCAATCAAACCACCAATTGCTGACCAACTGCTCGGGGGAGGTTACCTTCTTGGGAGTCTCTCTCGCCACAGATCTGTCCTGGGAGGGTCACATATCGCATGTGAACAAGGGACTGTCTAGGCTATTGTACCTGCTTAGAAATCTGTCTTAAGTCTTTGTCTACTGATGCTCTTCTGGCGGCCTACCATGGCTATTTTGGCTCCAAAATGTCTTATGCTATCTTGGAGTGGGGTCATTCCCCCCACACTAGTAAAATTTTTAAACAGCAACGTAAATGCATTAGACTTGTTGCGAGGTTTGGATATCGGGATGATTGTCGGGAGAGTTTCATCCGGTTTCGGATACTAATTCTTCCCTGTGTTTATATTCTCCAGTGCCTTATGTACAGGGATTTCCCGTATATTTTAGCACCCACCTACAAGGGTTATTTGAAAAGATGTAAAAAAAAAATGGTGAATACAAAAGTTTCATATTTTTTCCTGAATCGTTTAAATATCCTTTAAAATTTGCAAAAATATTCCTGCAAATGTCAAATTTTTGCAGGTTATCAATTTTTTTAAATGGAACACCCTGTATATTATTTCATATATAAATAGATATATTATTCCTGATTTCAAAAATATAAAATTTCCTTATATTTCATCCACCCACCTTCAAAACATAAGCGTTTGAAATCGATATGATTCAATTATTTTATATAAATGGGAAGAGTGCTTCAAGAGCTTGTAATGAATATAGAAGAAGGTTTCCAGATAGGAGAGTTCCTAATCGTATGACAATAAGAAATACTGTAAAACAATTAAATGAAAGAAAATCACTTAAGCGAAAAGTAAGAACAGTGGAAAGGAACACTGAAGAAGATTTAAATATTTTAATTTATTTTGAAGGTATTTTCCTGTTTAAACTTTTGCTTTTCTAACCATAATTGGTTATATTTATATTTTTTAGAAGACCCTGAGCGTTCAATTCCCGAAGCAGAAATTTTTTTTTAATAAATCATTGCATAAAATACATTCAGTTCTTTCACATTATAAATATAAACCTTATAAGTTTTTACCAGTTCAACAACTAAGTGATGGCAATAAAAGGGACCGATTGGAATTTTGCCAAGAAATACAACGGACAGTATTAAGAAATGAATTAAACGTATCAAACATACTTTTTACTGACGAGGCGACATTTACCACTGCAGGAATGTTTGATCCAAAAAACAAGCATTACTGGTCAAGAGAAAACCCGCATGCCACTCAGGAAGTCAAAATACAAGGAAGAAGGTTCCTTCATGTTTGGTGTGGTATTCTTGGTGATCAAATTATTGGACCCATATTTGTAAATGGAAATCTAACAGGACAAAAATACTATGAATTATTGCAAAATGAAATCGAGCAGTGTTTAGAACAACTGCCTGTTAATACATATGCTAATTTAATATGGCATCAAGATGGCGCCCCGCCACATAATGTTATGCAAGTTACAAACTTTCCTAATAATAGATATGATTTTTGGATAGGGAGACGTGAACAATTGAAATGGCCAGCAAATAGTCCTGATCTCACGCCACTGGACTTTTTTTGTGGGGCTACCTAAAAAATAAGATTTATTACAATCGACCCACAACCATTAAAGTTTTAGAAGAACGAATACGTCAGGCGATCAATGATTTAAATAGAGATTGTTCTAATTTTACCTACGAAGCCATTCACAGAAAATTTATGAGAAATGTTCAGAACTGCATTTTAAATCAAGGAGGCTATATTGAAAATACAACTTAAAGTCTTTTATCTACTTAATAGTTGTAGAATTTTTGCAAATATAAATGTTTCTTTTAACTGTTCTTTAATTAAAATTTAAAATTTTCGAAAGCTTATATTTTGAAACCAGGTTAATGAAATATAGGCAAACTATATATTTTTGAAATCGCGAAAAGTATATCTGTTTAAATATGAAATAATATACAGGGTGTTCCATTTAAAAAAAATTACAACTTGCCAAAATTTGACATTTGCAGGAATATTTTTACATTTTTGATAGGATATACAGACGAATTAGGATAAAAGATAGAACTTTTGTATTTACAATTTTTTGACATCTTTTCAAATAACCCTTGTAGGTGGGTGCTAAAATATATGGGAAAACCCTGTACATCAAACAAAATTTGAACATCATGACGTCGCATCTGGACATACAAAATTATCAAACCAGAAACAGTGCCAATCTGGTCCCTGTACAGAATTGCCTTGCAAGGACAATAAATGGTACCAGATATTATGGAATTAAATTCTTTAATGCCCTTCCCAAACAAATAAAACTATTGCATGAAAAACGGTTCAAACAAAAAATTAAATATTACTTAGTGCAAAGTGCATTTTATTCATTTGAGGAATATTTTCGGAGTAATTTTAATTTGTTGCGCTGACATTTTTTTTTTAAGATTCTTATCTGTAGTGTGTTGATATTTTGAATTTATGTATTGTCCTGTTTATCATTCAGTAGATTTAGTTTTAAGGAATTTTATCTGTAAATTTTGACAATTCTATTTTAATGTATTCATGTAATGTTTACTATACTGCTTGATGACGTGTAAAAAAACATATGTTTTACAAATAAAGATTCTATTCTATTCTATTCTTGTGGTAACAATCATTAAGGCTGTACTCACTGAGATTTCGATGACAATTAATAACCCTATAATCAAGACCTGCCACAACCCTCATAGACCTCCTCTACAGTCCAAAGACTTGCTGCTGTAGGGAGTAACTTCCCGTCAAAATACCCGACTGGAAAACACGATAAAAAGCGAACAACATAATCTCCGATCTCGGAATAGAACGAAAATTTCATTGACATATAACTTATACTACAAAACAAAAATTGATGAAAATAAAAATAACTTAAAGAAAATATACGAAATATTATCTGAATATAATAATCAATATAGAAAACAAAATAAAGTCCCTATTAATACTCCCGTGGAAGGCAAAAATAATTGCAGTTTAAAGAAAAGGCTAATGTTTGTAATGATTACTTCTCTAAGGTAGTTGATATGTATAATAAAATACCAAACTCGTCAAATATATTTCAATTAAAAAATGCAAATAATTCAATGTTCTTAAGACCAGTGGATCATAATATATTGGTAAAACATATAAGCTCCCTAAAATATAATAGTGCCCCAGGACATGATGGTATTTCAGCAAAACTAATAAAGAAACTTCACATTTACCTAATTGGACCATTAATGACACATATAATAAACTTAATCTTTAAAACCGGAATTGTCCCTAAACTTTTAAAATATCTATTATAACCCCCATTTTTAAATCCGGAGAGAGGGGCTCAATTACTGATTACAGACCAATCAGTACAATTTCTAATTTTGCGAAGATATTTGAGAAGTGTCTGAAGGAAAGACTGGCTGAGTTTTTGAATAAAAATGGACGTTTGTCTAGAAACCGGTTTGGTTTTTTCCGGAATTAAGTACTAGCGATGCCATGCACAAACTCATTGAACATGTAAGATATTGTTACGTTTTTCCCGTGGGTTCTTAACAGAATTACAACTTTGCTATTTTCAACTAATACTCTCTTTATTCACTACCACTGTATACAATTTAACACTCTAAACTACTCTTATAACTTTACCACTAATATCTATTCAACACTCAATGATTAACTGAACTGAACTAACTAAACGACTGACTAACATTCGCCTTAGGTCTGCTTATATATAATCTTAAATCTATCACGAATATTCGGGAAGTATTCCGAGCCCACTCTATATGATCTCGACGAGGCCATCGAGATAATTCCAGCGATTCTGAAACTTCGGCCGGGCGCTTCTTTGTCTGTATGACTCATATACAGACAAAGAAGCGAGCGGCACGGCACGGCGGCTAGTTCTATAGGGTAGCACAAAAACGCTCGGACGGTTGTTAGTCGTGACATTGCCTCCCTCTTAAACCTGATCGTCCCGATCAGATACTGCATGTCCGTGGTATGCTTTCAGTCTGTCGAGGTGAACAACTTTCAGTTTACTTCTGGGACTACTCTGAATTCTATACACAACGTCATTAATTCTTTTGATGACTGTATAGGGTCCTTCCCATACTGGCGTTAACTTGGGAGATCTTCCTTTGTGGATTATATAACCAGACTTTATCGTTCATCTGAAATCCCATAGAATTAGCTTTGAAATCATATCGTGTCTTCATTCGGTCACTGGCTTTCTCCGTGTTTTCTCTGGCTAATTCATGGATGTATAGTAACTTTCCCTTAAGGGAATCCGCGTAGTCTTGAATTTCCATATCTTGGTTGTCTGGTGTTCCGAATAATAGGTCGCAGGGTAAGCGGAGTTCTCTTCCAAATAAAACCATGGCTGGTGTTAGTCCTGTCGTGTCATGGACTGCTGATCTATAGGCCATTAAGAATAGTGGTATGTGTTGGTCCCAATCCTTCTGATGTTCATCTACGACCTTTGACAAATGTTCTTCAATGTTCTTGTTAAACCTCTCAACCATGCCGTCTGATTGTGGATGTAAGGCGATAGTCCGTGTTTTATGGGTGTTGAGTAAATCACAGACTTTCTGGAAAACCTTGGATTCGAAGTTGCGTCCTTGATCTGAGTGCAATTCTAACGGAACACCAAATCTGCTGAATAAATTATTCACAAGGACCTCTGCTATGGTAACAGCTTCTTGATTAGGGATCGCAAAGACTTCAGGCCATTTACTGAAGTAGTCAATTGCCACTAAAATGTACTTGTTACCATTATTTGTCTCTGGAAAAGGGCCAGCTACGTCAATGGCGATACGTTCAAACAGTAGGCCCACATTATACTGTTTCATTTTGCCCCTAGATCTTGTTTTGGGTTCTTGGCTTGTGGCACAGGTTGAGCACTGCCGACACCACGATTTCACATCCTGGCAGTAGTTGACCCAGTAAAATCTGTCGCGAATCTTGTCAATCGTTTTGTTCACTCCGCGATGAGCACCAGACTTCCCATTATGAATTTCTTCCAGAACTTCCGATATCTTCCTCCTTGGTACCACTAACTGTGTCTTCACTACTTTTCCATCGGCGCTTTCCCAGGCTCGTTTAAGAAGTCCATTTTCCACCACCAGGGGGTCCCACTGAGCCCACAGAGTTTTAAAAGCAAGTCCTTTAGTTGAGATCTCGCTCCAGCTTGGTCTTGGTTGATGTTCTTCTTTAGCTCTTAGCAATAGTGCTATTTCACTATCTTCAAGCTGATCCTTTTTAAGTTGCTCTGTGGTCCACTGCTGATCAACCTCAAATTTCGTTTGCCTAATCGGAGTAACTCCTTCTCGTTGATCTATTCCTTGGCAATACTTACAATTATCCGCGCATGGTCTTCTGGATAAAGCATCTGCATTATTATGCAATCTCCATGCTCTGTGCTTAACCTTAAAGTTATATTGTTGTAACTTTTCAAGCCACCTGGCTACCTGTCCTTTAGGTTGTTTCATATCCAAAAGCCATTTAAGTGCTGCTTGATCAATCCTTATCAGAAATTCTTGCCCATATAGATATTGATGGAAATGCTCAACAGACCGTACTATTGCCAAAAGCTCTTTTCGGGTTACACAGTAGTTACGTTCAGGTTTCGAAAGCGTTCGACTGTAGTATTCGATAACTCGTTCTTCCCCTGCTTGTACTTGCGATAAAACTGCTCCGATGCCGGTGTTACTTGCATCTGTGTCCAATACAAATTTACCCTTTTGTTCCGGATATACCAATATTGGACTAGAACATAGAGCCGCTTTTAATTTCCTGAACGCAGAATCGCAGTTATGATCCCAGTTATAATT
>MU183486.1:172564-197243 GCA_016904865.1 Pissodes strobi | reverse complement strand
CAAGGACTATTATATAATTTAATGTAAATAATGCATTGTAGATATTTTTGTAAATCGTATAATAGACCTTCTGGACTATATGGCATCCGCTATATCAAATTATATCTATTCTTGTTATACTTATTTTAACTCTTTACTAGTAAGTTGTTTCCTAATATACAGTGTGCTACAAATGTAGAAGAAGGATTACTGATCTTTTGCCTGCAAAAATAATACATAGTGGTTAATCATATCATAATTATTTTTAAAAAATCATTATTTATTGCATTTGTGCTGGACCATCATTTTAAACGGTTTATTTAAACTGTATAACATGCCCAAGATTCAAAAATTTTATTAAAGAAAAACGTTTTTAGGTAAACAATAATCCTTCCGTTTCCACGCGTCAGATTGCCGCAGAAGCAAATATTCAGAAATGCTGGCGAAGTGATTTTAAAAGCTTTCAAATTCACATTAGTCAATCCCTACATCCAATGGATCCGAATGGAGGCTAACCTATTGCGTTTGGTTACGCGACCAAATTAACCCAACGGAGATGCATTTTTGCATAACATTGTTTTATCCGGTGAGACAAAATTTACTAATCGTTGCGTATTTAATCGCCAGAACGAACATATTTGGTCTGTCGAAAGCCCTGAGGAATCTAGGCAAGTCCGACCCCAAGCTCGATTCGGAATCAATGTTTGGGCTGGAATATTGACCGGTCACATTTTAGGTTCCTATTTTTTTGATGAAAATCAAATTCATGTGGGGTAAGCTTATTTAATACTGTTTTTCAAGAGTATCTTTTGGATATTCCCTGGCCATTCTACAATATCTTTTATGTCAGCAGGATGTCGTCACTGCGCTTAACAGCAGGAATGTGCGCCGATTTCTCCATGAGGAATTTCCAGAGCTTTGTATAGGAAATGGAGGTTTTGTAGAATGGCCAGGCAGATCTCCAGATCTGTCGCCACTTGGTTTTTAGTGTGGATACTGTTAAAAATTGAATTTAAAAAAGACCTGTTAATAGTATAGACTAATGAATGTACGTAGCATTTTACTTTTTTTATTACCTATTGAATTGGCTTGTATATGAGTATTGTATTTTTTGCAGCAATAAATAAATAAATAAATAAATAAATGCATTTGTAAATTTGAATAAAAACGAGGTTTACAGAGCCGTTCAAAAAATTATAAAAAAACTGTTGCATTTGAGTAAATGGCAATATTTTTGAAGAGTTGTGCCGAAATTAATGTGTTTTTTTTTATTATTATTTAGTACTTAGGTTATTTATTTATGTATTTAGTTGTTGTATTTTATACTATTTTTATGTTAATGTTGAATTTTAATTTCGCAAAACACTGAAATTATATTTTGTATTTTAGTATGAGTTAAATATTAGTATTTTGCTTATGAGTTAAATTTAGTTTCGATATTAAAGTTTTATTTACCTAGGTCATTTGTGAGCTTTTAGACTTTAAATAAAACCTAATTCTTATGTATTTCTTGCAATAATTTTTTAATAGGCTTTTTATGGGTGTGGGTTAAGAAACAAGAAAAACTGGAAATTCTTTGGCCGACGTTTCGGAAAATCTAGGGCTTTGGAGATACCTTTTCCAAAACGTTAGCCAAAGAAAACTAGCTTTTTTTCTTTCTGGACCCATATCGTCAAAAACCAAATTCAACAATTGTATATTATTGTTTATCTAGCCCAAATTTACCCATACTTTCATTTAAACATAAAAGTATAAAGGTTTCCAATTTAATCGAACCAAGATTTTCAATGCATTGAATAAGGATGGGCTTATAAACAAAATAATGTGGTATACAGAGATGGGCGATTCATACATTTTAGGACGAATTCTTCATAAAATTATGAATTTTCTTTTGTTTGCGATACGTCATTGCCATAGGGAGGCTAAAAGAGAACGAAAAAACAAAAATATATATATCCAGGACCGTATTTAAAAAATAAGTTGATGATGATTACTAGAAAAGAAAACGTCAGATTTTAAATGTGACAATGTTATCTTGTAGAGAAGAAAAAGTGGCAATGAAAAATTGTTATTTATTTTAAAATATCTCTTCAAATAACGTCAGAAAAAAATAAAAACGATTTTGGAAAATTTCTAATTTTTTTCCGGATATCTCCGTAATTATACGGAATTTTTCCCATTTGAAAACGGCATCTTCTTGTGCATCAAATTGCACAACTTTGCCTTAATTTCACCGACCTCGTATCTCTAAAGGTTCCCGAGATCCCCATGCCTGAACTAGAACTCTATAGCAACACAACGGAACGTTTTTATTTTATCGCCTATTTTTATCTACGTCTTGGGATTAACAATGACGTATTTTAGCACTGGTAAGAGACACATAAGTTAAATATCGAGACGACTAAAGAACGTATAGGTACTGGCAGTGAAGATTTGCCATCGTTGATTTATTTAAATGAATTACTCATGCATTTGAGCTGGAAAGTAGGTGAAATGTTTTTACACCAAAACTTTCACTAAAGCAGTAATTTCTTGTTCATCTAATCACCGTATACATTCATCTATAAAAAAATTACTATTGAGAATAACCCAAATGTATCACACGTTATACACATGTTTCCCTGTGGCATGGCAGCTCCCATCAGACATGGTATGGTCATGAAGTGCCGAGAGAACAAGGATTCAATGGCAGATTTCACTTCTGTAATATATTATCAATAAGAGACAGGAATGTATATAACATTATTTATTTATTTATTTGTTTATTTATTTATTTATTGACGGACAATGCCATTTACATAATAAAAGGTCTAATGCAATAACTTGATACTAAAGAACAAAATAGAAAAACTTAAAACTTCCCACCAATGATGTTATTTTTATATCAACTGCTGCCCCCAAGCAAGAGACCTTAGCAAAATAACGAAAAATTCTCATATTGGGTGATGAGACTATCTTTGGTTTGAATAGGTCTCTGAGTAAAACTAGTATTGCAACAGAATTTAACATTCAGTCTTTTATTAAATCTAACAGTGCAGGAGCAGGTATTGGAGAATTTAAGTCGGCTGACCAAGGATTGTACTGCTATAGACTTTGTGATAGTGGGGTGTGGTACGAATGATTTGGCATATGGTAAATATCCTCTAATGAGATTAATTAATCGTAAAATTAAAGAATGTGTCCACACAAATTTTATATTTCTGTCTTCAATTGTAGTTAATAATGAGCATTTTAATCAAGTATGTAAGTATAATCCGAAAATAAATAACTTTTTAAATTATGTAAATAGATGTACGGAAAACTGTGTATTGTTTGTTAACATTTGTAACCGCTCATGTGGAAGGATAGGAAATTTTAAAATATCTCAATTATTATGCAATCTGATCAAGAAGGAAGGCTCAACTCATAAAAAGTACAAAACATTAATACATGTACAATTTAACAGAAACTATAGCGTTATCTGCACTCAACGAGTACAGATGGACGTCAAAAAATTCGTGAATGACAACAGCTATGTCGGGAAACTCTTTAATTAATTATGGAAAATACAAATAAAAACTTGATGACATAAAAATATGAAAACTTGACTTCTATAAATATTGTTAACCTGTAGATCGTCACCGTGGGGAAAGGTGTTAGCAGATTGTTGGCAGCATGTGGAGCGTTTTAGCGTTGGCTGAAGTCAACGGTTTTAGTTTAATCAGCCGTTCGTATGTAGGCAGAGTGTTTAGAACAGAGTCGGATTTGTGAAAATCCTTAATTTTATTTCTATTTTAATATTTTATTCGGACTTCGGTGGAAATATATACGAAGCAATGAAAAATACAAAGGCAAATAGGAAAAATCTATAGTCGGATTAGTGAATAGATATGTTAATAAAATTAGGTGAAGGAGGCGACAAGACCGGAAAAATCGTCTAGGTGTCAGATTATATAACGATAATGGAATGCTCTGTAAATATTAAATATATTTTGGCACTGTGAAACTAACCCAAAGTTGATTCGACGACAAACTCAAACTAACCAAATCTATTAAAATTGATTATAACGTATTGGAACCGGTTCAAAGAACTAAAATAAGTTGAGACTAAGTGAAACTAGCCGAAAGTTGTTTGGACGACTAACCCAAACTAACCCAAAGTTGATTCGACGACTAACCCAAACTAACTAAATTTATTAAAATTGATTATAAGGTATCGGAACCGGTTCAAATAACTAAAATAAGTTGAGACTAAATGAAACTAGACGAAAGTTGTTTGGATGACTAACCCAAATTAACCAAATCCATTAAAATTGATTATAACGTATCAGAACCGGTTCAAATGATTAAAATAAGTTGAGACAAAGTGAAACTAATCAAAAGTTGAATCGACGATTAACCCAAACTAACCAAATCTATTGAACTTGATTATAACGTATCGGAACCGTTTTAAATGACTAAAATAAGTTGAGAATAAGTGAAAGTAAGCAAAAGTTGAATCGACGACTAACCCAAACTAACCACATCTATTAGAATTGATAATGACGTCGGTATTGTAACCGTTTTAAATGGCTAAAATAAGTTGAGAATAAGTGAAACTAACCGAAAGTTAATTGAACACTAACCAAATCTATTAAAATTGATTATAACGTATCAGAACTGCTTCAAATGGCTAAAATAAGTTGAGAATAAGTGAAGCTAACCGAAAGTTGATTGGACTACTACCCCAAACTAACCAAATCTATTAAAATTCAATATAACGTAACGGAACCGGTTCAAATGATTAAAATAAGTTGAGACTATGTGAAACTAACCGAAAGTTCAATCGACGACTAACCCAAACTAACCAAATGCAATAAAATCATTATAACGTATCGGAACCGCTTTATATGACTAGCATAAGTTGAGAATAACTGACACCAACCGACAGTTGAATCGACGACTAACCCAAACTGTCCAAATCTATTAAAATTGATTATAATGTATCGAATTCGATTCAGATGACTAAAATAAGTTGAAACTAAGTGAAACTAACCGAACGTTGATTGGACGACTTTTTTTCTTCAATCTAATAATAAATCTAAAGCAGCTTGGAAAATTATAAATAACGATATTAAGAATAATAAGAAGAAAAGAAGGGGGATCTGTGAAGTACGAGGTGACAATGACGTCATATTGATAGACAAAAGTGATATAGCCACTTGTTTTAATCAATACTTGGTTAATCTTCCTGTGAGTCTTTTGCGGAACTCCGTAGTCGTTGACGGCCCCAAATCAAGAACCGAACTCCTAATACCATGATGCTTCGACTTGTAAATGAATATGAAATTGGAGAAACAATTGGAAAAATAAAAAAATCTAATTCTGCAGGAATGGATAATATACCTTCTATAGTTTTCAAAAAGTCTGCTGATTTTTTATTGTATCCATTGACATTTTTAATCAATAACTCTCTGGCCAATGGGATTTTTCCCGATTCTCTGAAGGTTGCTAAGGTCGTTCATCTATTCAAAAAGGCGGATCCACGGGATGTCCAGAATTACAGACCGATAGCTGTCGAAGATCCTAGAGCGTGTTGTATATAATCAAATTATATATTTTCTTGAAAGATTTAATATACTGAAGCCTTCGCAGCATGGTTTTCGTCGCGGCTACTCTACACATTCCGCTGTTAGCTTTTTCTTAAATAATATATATGAACATTTAAATAATAAAAACAAGTGCATTGGCCTGTTCCTGGATCTCTCCAAGGCCTTTGATCTCGTGGATCATGCTATACTGCTAAGTAAACTTTTTGACATTGGTTTGAGGGGTAAAATTCACGATTGGTTGAGATCGTATCTTTCTCACCGTCAGCAGTTTGTAGATATTGATGGTACAAGATCAAGTAAGCTGAACGTTACTTGCGGGGTACCTCAGGGGTCCATTTCGGGTCCCCTATTGCTTCTTTTGTTTGTGAATGACTTGCCAGACATCTGTGACGGCGATAACATAACCATGTTTGCAGACGATACTAGTTATTTAGTTGCAGATAATTCATTAGAAGGCACGCTTAAGGTGGCTCAGGGTATGCTGGACAAGTTCCATAAATGGTTTAATGCGAATAAGCTGTGTTTGAATATTTCAAAAACAAACTTCGTGAGTTTTGCACTCCGGTCTAGGTCCACTAAAGAATCATATCTGTTAAGGATTAATAGTAAATCAATACAACAAGTCAGTTCCGTTAAATTTTTGGGTGTTCACCTCGATGATGGGCTTAGCTGGGGTGTTCATATTGATGAACTATGTAAAAAATTGCCCATAACATCCTATGCTTTGTTTAGACTAAGACAAAGAAGTTCCAAAAAAGTTTTGCTCTCTTATTATTATGCTCAATTTTATAGCCGTCTGAAGTACGGATTAATTTTTTGGGGTGGTTCTTCCTTTCTGGAACGAGCATTTAAAATTCAAAAGCGAGCAATTCGCTGGGGAGAGGAGACTGGCCTCGTGCCTCTTTTTCGGAGGTACAGGATTCTGCCACTACCTTCATTATATATATTTGAAGTCCTTCTCTTTGTGAGTAAAAATATAAGAAAATTTCAACAAAATTCGTTTTTTCATGACTATGATACTCGTGGTTGCCAGAATGTCGTATATCCAATTCATTCTTTTAAGTTAGTGGAAAATAATATATATTATAGGGGTATCAAATTATATAATAAACTTCCAAACAGATTTAAAAATATTACTAATGAAAATTCCTTTAGAAATAGTATTCACGACTAGTTAGTGACTCGGTCGTTTTAGAGTTTGGAAGAATATTATGATTACTGATGTTTTTTTTTTTCGTGTCTAGGTATGCTTTGTAGTAGTGACTGAACAGTCACTGCATGTTTTGACTTAATCTGTATGTAATTGTGTCTGAGGGATTTAATAAACATTTCATTTCATTTCATTTCATAATTAATTTTAATAGATTTGGTTAGTTTGGGTTTGGGTTAGTGAATCGACAATCAAATTTCGGCTAGTTTCACTTAGTCTCAACTTATTTTAGTCATTTGAACCGGTTACCATACGTTATATTAAATTTTAATAGATTTGGTTAGTTCTCGTTAATCGTCGAAACAAGTTTCGGTTAGTTTCACTTAGTTTTAACTTATACCTTAGTCATTTGAACCGGTTCCAACACGTTATAATCAGTTTTAATAGATTTGGTTAGTTTGGGCTAGTGGTCGAACCAACTTTCCGTTAGTTCACTTATTCTTAACTTATTTTAGTCATTTAAAGCGGTTCCGATACATTATAATCAATTTTAATAGATTTTTTTAGTTTAACTTAGTTTTCCAATAAACTTTTGCCGATACGGTACAATCAATTTTGATAGATTTGGTTAGTTTTGGTTAGTCGTCCAATCAACGATACAAAAATGCCGTAACGCGAGACGAAAACATAAACCATGTCATAACGTGGCCTTGAAAAATCACTTTCATGAAACCAAAGAAGTGTAGTAAAAATGAGATTCCGAAGTATTATATTATTATATATTTTTAAATGTATTTTAGGTAATCCACTATTATTGCTATCTTTGAGACGGTCAAAGCTACAAAGTTAATTAAATTAGAAAGTTGCCATTATTGATGCCTTTTCAAGATCGACTTGCAGTGTTGTTAAATTCTTGTTAGATTCTGAGATAGCAACAGTGGTATCACCTAAAAATGACAAACGTATTTTTTTTCAATTTCCTTCTATGAAAATATTTTTACAACTCTGCTCAGTTTCACTCGGCCGGCATTCAGTAGGTCTTTCGGTACGAGTCCATACAATCTCCTGAATACATCTCTGACTAGAGAAAGCCACGCGAATCAATCGGACACTTACCCAGCGCATCGGTCATCTCCAGTTGTCACTTGATATAAAATAATGTGGCTGAATTACATCAAAGGATTTACCGCTGAGTGAACTTACTAGTTTACATATACGTTGCTCACATACTCCCAACCAAAAGTTTATGAAACTTTTTCATATATTTTAGTATGACAATCGTCGAGTAGCTTTAATTGTTCTTCCACTTCTAGTTTTAGTAATGGTATCTTGTTTTTCATCTTGTGCCATTACTTTTCTTGTTCCATAATTTTCTAAGGGTAAATCAAATTTTTGTTCTAATACCTTCATGAATTTTCTTTCTTCTTTATCGTATATTTAAAGGGTAAACTCGTTGAATTGGCCTCAATAGCATACCATTGGCAGTTTTAAGTTTGACCAATCTAATTTGTCCATCCTTTCCATGACAAACTCCTTCTATTTTAGCTAAATACCAGTCTAAACGTTTTTTATTATCACTGCCAATCAATACAATATCTCCTGCTGACATTAAATTGGATAAATTGTTTTTTCCTTAAAAAAGATTTAAATCTCTTAACTTCAGTCTGTAACGCATTCTTCTGCGCAAATCGCTGGCTTCTATATTGTTCAAATCAGGAAGTCCAACTTCTGTCACGTCCTGTAAAAACATTGCTGGTGTTAAACCTCTCATGTTTTCACAATCTTCTGATAGATATGATATTGGTCTTGAATTAACTACATCTTCGCATTCGCATAACATTGTTGAGAGTTCTTCCCAAACATCTTTTTAGCAATTGTTTCAAGATTTTTATCAATCTCTCTGACATCCTCACCACCAAGCAGCTGTGGGAGCATTAAACTTCCACTTTATCCTTTCAACAGCTCCAATTTTTTTAAGTTCTTCCCAATTTAAGGATGCCAGAGCATTCTCAGTTCCCAAATTTGTGCCACCATCTAGAAATAAATCTTCTTACGGCTTGTATAAACGAATCTGTAGATAACGACTGAACTATTTCTAGATGTACAGCTCTGTATATAGCACAAGTGAATATGCCTATCCAAACTTTGGATTTATCCCTGAGATATAATGGGCCTGTCAAGTCGGTACCGCAACCTTCAAATACTGCTCTAGCTTTCGGAAGAACAATGAGCGGTTGTTCGGAGCTTTTACCTTCATTTCTTCGGCATCTTACACATTTGCAAATTACAGATCTTATTGATTTTCTACCATTGATAATCCAAATTTTTTCTCTTAAATTGTTTAGAACTATTTGAACTCCAGCATGCAATTGCTTTACATGCTCATCGTGAATTAATCTTTGTACATCAGTATGTTTGAGAAATGGATAACGAAAATATTTAAAGTCTTGGCGTTCAGAATTTTTTGTTCTTACTCTTAAAATTCCTATATCATCTTCATATGTCACTAAAGATCTAACTTTGCTTATTGTATGGTATGTGAAAACTTCTTTTTGTATCAGCTTAACAACGACTTTTTCTGTCATTTCAATTTCCTCAAGAGATAGAGCTTCTTTTCGCACAATTCTTCTTTGTCTCCAGTTAAAAATAGATCGATTTATCCAGAATACAAGATTAATTATACTTTGAACCACGAGAAGTCTTGATTATTTACAAATAATCCAATTATTATACTCTTTGATTTTTCAGTTCCGACTATTTCTTCATTTACATGATAACTTTGTTGTGGCCAATCACATGGAGATTTTTGTAGCCACTCTGGTCCTTCCCACCATTTCCTTTCGCTAAGTTGACGTACTGAACATCCTCTGGAGGGGAGATCTGCCGGATTGAGCTGTCCAGGGACATAATTCCACAATGCTCTACTAGTTAGCAACTTTATTTCTTGAACTCTGTTTTTGACCAATGGTTTCCAATTATCGCCTCGATTTATCCAAGATAGAACTGTCGTAGAGTCTGTCCAATAATAATTTAAATACTGGTGTGCATGTCCAAAGGCTTTCATCACTTCATCAAGTAATCCAGATCCAATAGTGGCAGCAAGTAACTTTAACCTACAGAGCGACGTTTTTTTGACAGGAGCTACTCGAGATTTCGCTTGTATCAGTTGAACATAAGCAATATTTTCAACAGAAGTTTGTATCCTCACGAAAACTATCGCGGCATAGGCTAGCATCACAAAATAAATGTAAACTTATAGCTTCTTAGCTTCTTAGTTCCACTAGCTCACTAAACCAACTATAAAACTGTTTAGCGATATCTTCAGGAACTTCTGTATTCCAGCCTAGCTTCAACAAGCAAGTTTTCTGTAGTAAAATCATTGGAAGTAATAGATAGGGACAGGCAAGACCAATTGTTAGTGAAGGGTGACAAAAAAAGTTTGTAGAATTCTTGTTTGATCACCATCTAGTAAATCGTAAAATACAGTCTCAAACGTGTGGGAGTGATGCAGATTTAAATATAAACTCATTCCAATATAGATGCGACAAAACTAATTATTCTAGAACGCAGAAGAAAAAAGGGGTCCATAACACTTTAGCGTCACACAAATTAAGAAGTTTTGGTAAAAATAAGAACATTTTCTATGTTAGAGAGAGTGATTTTTTATAAAAAAAAGTGCGGACGGAGGATCTTTTTTATTAAAAAATAGTAAGATTTCTAACCTAAAAATATGAAACTTTCGGAACACTCACATCTACCTATACCAAATTTTCGACCTTCAAACCTGCGTATTTAGCAGCAGCCCAGTGTTGTTCTAAGATTTCGTTCTTCGCTCGCTCCGGGGGCTCAACCAGACACAACTAAACCCAAATTAACTGTGTATATAACATAGAAAAAGTAAATTTTTACTTGACGCCCTTTTCGAATTTTGCAATTTATTTTCGTGTAACGTATATTAGACAGTATTAGAAGTGTTTTGTGACACATTACATATTGCGCAAAGCACATTTGACGCCAAAAAATTTAAAAAAAAATCTCAAATATTTCAAAAAGAAGAATAGCAGCTTGCCAAACCACAGCTAACCTCAACTAACCCAAACTAACCAACACTATCCCAAAGTAACCAAAACCAACCCAAACTAAGCAAAGCCAACCCAAATAAACCAAAACTTACCCAGACTAACCCTAAATTAACCAAAGTAAGGAAATAAACGCGCAAACAAGCGCGTTACGCGCGCTTGTCTCTTCACTATCTCAAACTAAGCAAAACTAACCTAACCAGAACCAACCCAGACTAACCCAAACTAACCAAACCTAACCCAAACTAACCATAAACTAACCCAGACTAACCCTAAATTAACCAAAGTTGGGAAATAAGCGAGCAAACAAGCGCGTTACGCGCGCTTGTCTCTTCACTATCTCAAACTAAGCAAAACCGGTCCTTTTTTTATGGAAATCTGCTCTTCAGACACCCCAGGCCTTGGTGTTTTGTCGCCTGGGGTAGTGTGGGGTTAATTTTCAGCTCAGAAATAACCGACCCACTAAAACCCTTTCCTCTATACAGGCTCTGGAACCGCCTACACAGCATTACAGCTTTTTTATTAGCACTTTACATTTTTTCTTATATTTTCTCTAAGTTTTGTCTATTGTTCTAATATGCTTTTAATCTCCTGTTCCTTGGTTGATTTTGTATTTCATAACTTTTTCTAGCATTTTTGTTATTGATGTGAAGTGATTTTCGGTAAGTAGAATTAGGTTTCCTACATTTTGTTTAGTAATTCTCTCTCCAATCTCATTTTCGGCCTCCACTCTATATAAGTTAAATTGCTGACACTGGAAAAGCGTGTGCTCAGGATCGTCCACTTCTCCACAGAACCAGCAATTATCAATTTGAATTTTTTTTATTTTTTTTAGGTAAGTGGAGAAAACCCCATGACCCGTTATAGCTTGTGATGTGTGATGATTTATATCTCCCCACTTACGGTTATACCATGCCGCTATATTTGTGATAAACACTTTTGCCCATCCCTCGTAACTATCCCACTTTATCTGCCACTCTCTTAACAAGGTTTCTTTTGCCTCACCGCGCGAATTTTTACCATCTCTGTATATCTGGATCCTCTCGTTTACCAACAGTTCTGCAGGCGGAATTGCAGCAACAGCTCCAACTGCTGCAGTTGAAGCTGTACGATAAGCACTGATGACAAGAATGCCCAGATTCCTTAAGACTCTATTTAGCATAACTCTATACTTTTCATACCTTAGTGCCTCACCCCATGCTGGGGCTGCATAAAGCATGGTCGTTATTGCGACGTTGACGATAATCCTTTTTTTCCTTGATGTTGGTCCGCCAATATTTGGCATTATTCTTTTCAGAATATTTGTCATTTTTGTAATTTTTTCACATCATTTTCTTATATGGGTTGTCATTTTTGCATCTTTGTCCATGTAAATTTCTAGGTATTTAGCCACTTCCCTGCTTTCAATTATGGTCTGATCAATATTAATCTGCATTTCCTTAATCTTTCGTCTGCCCGCCAGCACAATTAACTCAGACTTTTGACAAGCCACTTCTAGACTCATACTTGTTAGTTTTTGTATAATTTCGTTTGTGACATTTCCCGTTACGAATTCTAACAGTGATTTATTTTTTGCAGTGATAACAATAGCTAGATCGTCAGCGTACGCAATCAGAGTGATATTACTGTCTTCTCGAGGGAAATTCAGGACCTCATCGTAGAACAGGTCCCAGACCGTAGGGCCCCAAGACTGACCCCTGAGGAACTCCCGCCGTTACCTCGCTACCAGTTCTCGGATTGCAAAACCAGTCCAAACTAACCCAAACTAACCCAAACTAACCAACACTAGCCCAAAGTAATCAAAACCAACCCAGACTAAACCAAATTAACCAAAGCAAACCCAAACAAACCAAAAGTAACCCAAACTGACCCTAAATTAACCAAAGTAAGGAAATAAGCGCGCTTGTCTCTTCACTATCTCAAACTAAGCAAAACCAATCCAAACTAACCAAAACGAACCCAAACTAACCAACACTAACCCAAAGTAACCAAAACCAACCCAGACTAACCCAAACCGACCAAAGCCTACCCAAACACACCAAAACTAACCCAGACTAACTCTAAATTAACCAAAGTAAGGAAATAAGCGCGCAAACAAGCGCGCTTGTCTCTTCACTATCTTAAACTAAGCAAAACCAACCCAAACTAACTTTTCACTTCGCTTCGTTTGTTTTTAGACAAGCGTCTACCTACAGCAAATTTTCGACCATTGGACTAATATTTCACTTCACACATGGCCCTTCGCTTGATTCGAGGGCGCAACCAAACAAAACTAACCCAAGGCAATGCCCAAAATCAAGAAAAACAACTGAAAAATATCTGAATTAGCATGCACGCATGCGTGAAGGCTCAAAATTGGTGTTGGTAGCCGCTATTAGCAAAGGCATATTCCTGCGCGAAGAACAAAATCTGCCGCGGCCCGACGAAAAATAACACCAACATTGAACACAAATATTTAAAAAACAAATGCATGATCCGCAATTTTTATTTCATATATTGTCAAATAATTGTGTGCATTAACAATTAGTATATCTCTGATATTTTAATTCGTGTGATGCTAAAGTGATATATCACCGAAAAAGAAATAAAAAACGATGCAACTTCAAACAGATAGCAGGAAGAAAGTTATGGTTTGAGAAATCAATGGTCAATAGAAGACATATTTTACTGTTGTGCAATATGGCTGCTAACTCCATATCCAAGGCAAAATATGCTAAAAGATTAACTGAATTTATCATCTAGGACCATTGTAGACTGGTCATCTTATTGCAGGGAAGTATGTACAAATTGGGCAACAAGTCATTCAGAAAAATTAGGGGGAATTGGACAAATTGTAGAAATAGACGAAGCTAAGTTCCGGAAAAGAAAATATAATAAAGGGAGAATAATTTTACAGGGACAGTGGGTGTTCGGAGGCATTGAAAGGGGAACGAACAGGATATTTCTGGTCCCAATAGAAAATAGAAACTCGTCAACACGTAAACGTTAAACGTAATAAAAGAATGGATCAAGCCAGGAACGACAATAATATCTGGTTGTTGGAAGGCTTATGAATGTTTGGAACTTGAAGGGTTCAAGCATTTTAAAATAAATCCATATCCCGCTATGGCAGAAAAGAAAAACACTTAATTGGTTACTTAGCAGAATTTTTATTTAAAAAAAATCAAAAGAGAAGAAAGAACGCACTTATTTTTTAAACATGTCGGAGGAATGTATCCAGGTTTAGAATAGTTGTATTAAAGTTTTAGGATTAATTTAATATTTATAATGTAACATTATTGGTTTCTGAATGTTTGTGTTACTTAAATAGTCTTGTTTTGTAAATAAACAAATTATCCAAAATAACCAAAGCCTCCAAAACTAGCTCATACGCGTTTTATAGTTTTTGAAAGCATGCAGCTAGCTCTTACTGGCTTAAGTTTACCGAAACTAACCCAAATTTATCAAAATGACTTCCCGCTATATCGTACTGGTTTAAACGAACATAAAACATCAAAAGTAATCGACATAATTTCGTCCAATCTTGCGCAAAGTAAGGCTTGGGCAGAGCAGATTGTATTTAAACAATAGGCTCATTTAGTGAAATTTAGAAAATGGTTCAAATTTTTTTTACACATAGTTCCAACCAAAAATAGATGATCCTGAAAATATCAGTTCAAATAAATAAGCCATTCATAAAATATAGCGTTTCAAATATTACCGTAATCCTGTTACCGTTTCCTGTATACGAAAATTACATCTAATATTGATGTGCGCAACCAAAAAACTACTCAACACGTATATTTCTATAGAATGAAAAAATTCCACGTGCACGCGGATAGTAAACAACAAAACGGTCTATGATTTAGAACTTCATGTATAATATAAATATTGGTTAATATGGGTTTCCGCCATCAAAAAAACCATTTAAAATGCACATTTTTATTAACTGTGATACTTTAAAATACAAAAAACGCAAAATTTAGCTTGCGCCCATATAATAAACAATTAGGCCAGGAGTAATTATTTAATAAACGGTCGCTAATTTAGAACGCTCTGTATAATAATGTATTCTACTAAAATGCACAAGCTATTAAAAGAAATATCACCCTGTCGTAAGTTTGAACTTGAACTTGGAGATTGTTATATAAACATTGAAAGCAAACTATAAACAACGCGAGCAATCAACGGGAGCGATTTTGAATCTTAAGCATGCCATGATCATCACTTTTTTAGTATAAATACGCTAACGAACCTTCAGTTCGGCAGACTTTAGTCTCGCCTCCAGCTTCCAGGTTAGTCACTTGACGACTGCCTTAGGGTTCTATCCGCTCTTATAGTTAGCCATACGGCTGCTTTAGGTTCTAGTCCATTTCTTTCAAACCTGGTACCGGTTAGCCACTTGACGACTGCTAGGACCAGGGGTTTCATAACCTCCATAGTAAAGTACTGATAAGAAGTTTGTCAGAGTGCTGGGAAAGACAAGTGCCTAAATAGTTTAGCGAAATCTTTTAGTGCTCTTAAATAAAACCCAACTCTTAAGAAAAACTATAAATTATAAGACAGTAAACAAAGACCTATAAACAGTACCTCAAACCGAGAAACATGTGCACCGTAGTAATCGGGTATAATAGAATCCCATTTTTCTGACCAATAATCATTGTTAAAGTTTTATCTTTAATACATTGTTATTGTTATAAACTAAACGTGCTTATTTTATCATCTCTTCTTACCCCACGTAACTCGGTCTCGGTCTACCTCAGTTACCCCCCGGCACGCTGAACAAGGCGTGTCCTCACGAATAGAACATACATTGGTAGAGTAAAGAAAGCATTGAGACCCCGTCATTGTACTAATCGCGACACGGCTCTTCTCTGAGAAGTTATTCATTAAGAAACACGCTACCCCCCAAACTATTCGTGACAATATAAATATTGGTTAATATGGGTTTCTGCCATCAAAAAACGATTTAAATTGCGCATTTTTATCGAGTTGACAGTTTAAAATTCAAAAATCGCAAAATTTACGGTGCGCCCATATAGTAAACAATTAGGCCAGGGGTAATTATTTAATAAACGGTCGCCGATTTAGAACCCCCTTTATAATATAAATATTGGTTAATATGAGTTTCCGCCATCAAAAAACGATTTAAAATGGGCATTTTTATCGATTTTGATACATAAGTCGCAATATTTAGCCTGCGCCCATATAGTAAACAATTACCCTATGCTCTATTAGCCGCTTCTCGTTGAAAAGTTAACGTTACTTTAGAGTACTGTTAACTTTTCAGGCATGGCCCTCCGCTCGCTCCGGGACGCAACTAAACAAAACTAAGTGAAACTAACCCAAATTTACAAAAATAAAACATAATCCACCAATCAGAAGCAACTAATATAACATAGTGGCATATGACTGTAAAGGATCGTAAAGCATCTCACAGTGTAACGGAATAAATGCTTATTCCGCTACACTCAATTTATACATTCAATTGCAAATTATTCTCGATATTTAATATTTAAGTCGCCAGTAACATCTATTCACGAATGGGTTTATTTCGTGCGGACAGCGATTTTAAGAGTGCTAGTACTCTATTTAGTACCTACAATTCGTGAATTATTTTACTATAGATTACTATATTTAATATGGAGTATTTTTATGACTTTGCGCTACGTGGTTTCCAGTGTTGATCACATGTCATAAATTAGCCAACAAAACGACTTGAATTTTGAATACGAGATGATCATCTTGTGTTGAGGCATCGACCGGATGAGTGCTGATTTGTTAAACATGAAATATTTAATTCATCTTGCAAAATTTTTAACTAATTCTTTCACTTTTAAATACATAATTAATATTTGTTTATGATTCGCTTAGTATTACTTGACTAAAGCCAGAATTTAGCATTTTTGTATTCCAGTTTTAATCAGCTTACATCTTCAATATTTTTAAATTATTGTCGTGACCTTTTGGGTAATATTACTGATTTATTGGTTAATATTTAATATTTAATTCATGTAATTTGAAAGGGGCTTAGTCCAAATTTAGTGAGATCGTAATTATTTTATTGTTCAGTGGTCACACACTTTTACGTATTTTTATTCAGGTCACACACATTTTTTTACGTATTTTCATTCAAATTGAACAGTATTATTTGGGTTAATTCTCGGGGTAAATTCTATATATTTCTGCAGAGGTAGTAAATTGAATTTTCAGTGGAATTTCTCCGAATTTTCCCTCATAGTATTGCTGGTTTTTACCCTTTTTTCTTTTCAAGTTCATTTAATTAAATTTTCAATTTATAATATAACTATTAGCATTCACCCTGTCTAATCTCAATTCTGATGTACCGACATTATTTTGCATTTATGAGAGGTTAATCTCACATAATGTAAATTTATCTGGTTTATCTTTTATCTAAATTTCTATCTCGGATGCGAGGTAGTGATTATATTATCTTTATCTTTAATTAAATTGAAGCGCAATTGCGCTCAATTTTCGTTTATGTGCCAACGGCCTAAGTAAAAGTAATAGTACTTACTTATTTTGAGTCATAAAGACTCATTATTAGAGGTTTTACCTCTATATCTCTATTTATTATCAAATTTAAAGTTACCTTTTATTTAAATTTTGAACCTCATTCCATTATTTTCTTTTAAATGTTATATTTTAATCATCATTTTCTTTTCAATTTTATACTTTGAAGTAAAGAAAAGGAAATCTTGAGTAACAGTAATTATTTATAATTTTTGCTCATTGTCTGCTCAACTCAACATAGTAATTTAAGTTTCTGATTACATCTGCTTTTACCAGCAAAATTTTATTTTGTAGATTGCCTCATCATATGTTTAACATTTTCACTGATATTCACATGATATTTCCTTGCATATTATTTAATTAGCGATATACATTGGTCTAAGACTAGTTTATTTCCTATTGCATGTTACACCTCTGGATTGGCGAAGAAAACATCTTGCTTGTCAAGCAGCAGGTGTTCGTCCACTGAGGTCCGGTGTTGAACCACTCTGAGGGAACCAATACTTCGTGAACCAAATAAGTCTTCGATAAACCCAACATATACTAACTTGGGAATAGGCAGAAACGGTTCCAGTAGAGGTCCCAATACGATCGCCTGGTTACAGAATAATTGGACGTAGCTAAGTATTAGCCAATCAGAAGATAAACATATTGTAAAGACCAATATTGTATTGTAACATTTCATGTTTCTTTTTATTCTTTTCACATCAATTTTCATTATTAAATCAATTTATTCATCAGATAAACTCCATTTCAAATAATTTCATAAATCATATTTGTATTCTCATTTACTTATATAATTAATATACTGATTGTTTTAGAATTTGCCTCTTTAATTTATCGCAGGAGGTCTGCGAGACATTGCGAATTGTGAGGGCAAATTTCTGATATATTTATCTTTGTATTTATTTATATTTAAGTATTCATATCCAGTTCGCATTGTCTCTAGGAACTCTGGCGCCCACAAAAAAATTACTGTTAATAAGAGAAACAAACCCCTCCTGAGAACAACCATAAAAAAAGAAAACGAGTCTCAAAACGAACACCATTTTTTAAAACAAATTTCTTACGGTTATGAAAAGTAGTATACAGTTGGCGAACAACTAGTAATGCGCTACAACAGGTTAAAAAACCATGAGTCTTCATCAGGCCTAAGAAAACATCCAACATTTTATGACGAAGCGTATTCTGGCATTTTTCCAAGGCTAATGCTATGCCAATAAAAATGCATTAAGGATTTGTCAAAAAATTTTTAAACTATCGACCATTTGACACATATCACTCATTATGTCGAAAACAGTGTCAGTTACGTTTCAAAAATGAGGAAATCCCATGGCTCAATCAAGCATTCATCCGCTGATTCTAGTAGAAGGCCGAGTAAAATAAAACGATCAAAGTCAATCAGGACGGGCCGAGATTCAAAAGATTCAAAAGTATCCACCATCAAAGAAGAGCATGTTGATGAAGCAGAAGACACGAACTACAGAGGGAGTATAACGGATCTGTTTTTTGAATCGATGTTTTCGTATTTAGTTGTTGAGAAGAAACCTATAAAATCTAGTGGCTTAAATACCAGTCTTAGCTCATTAACAGTCCTTAATCCCTCATCGAATGAATCAAATAACAGTTATACGTCCGTTTCTGAACCTGGGGCTGGCGAAGGTAGTAAACGCGGAAGCACTAATTCAAGTAAGTAAAATTATTTAGAGTATAATTTTCAATTACAATAAAATTATTTTTATTTAAATTCAATGAAGATTCAATGTAACGTCATATTAGTTTTCCTTACCCGTTACTTTACTTTCCACGTTTTCATTAAAAAAGTTTTAGCGTCAACTTTCGCTTAGATGAAATCAGTTATGTAAGAAATATTTGATTATTCAGTATAGAGCAACCTCCCCAAATACGAAATCATAAAAAAAATCTGCGGAAATGCATAATTTTCTTTTTTTCAACTCTAGAATAACTGAAATCAGTTACATGAAAACATGTTACATGTTTCTGTTTTACATTTTCACTATTTTTCTAAACATAATACCCTAAAAAAACGTCTTGCGGAAATAAGTCATTTTCATTTTTTGAGTTAGTTTGGGTTAGTTTAGGTTAGTTTAACTTAGCTTTGATTAGTTTGGGTTAGCTTTGGTTAGTTTGGGTTAGTTTCGTCTCGTTTAAGCCACTACGCACTTCACGCAAGCCTAGGAGAAAGAATTTCGGTGTGCTTGAGTTAGTTTGGGTTAGCGTTAGTTAGTTTGGGTTAGTTTCGTCTCGTTTAAGCCGCTACGCACTTGGGCTTATTCACCCTTATTGTTTGGAAAAGAAGCAGGCATATAAACTGGTTTTATTGATTTGATTCGGAGCTCAGGATCCGCTTCGTTAAGTTGAAGGCGACAATATTAATATCATTAGTTTTAAACCATTCCATTTCCTTCCACCAGAGAGAGATAGAGGGGGGGGCATCGGTTGGTCATCATACTAGGCTTTATGCCAAGAAGTAAGAGTTATATACACCGCACTTCAAAGCTCCATCACTCCTTCTAAACAAACAAACAAACAAAACGTTTATTAGCAAAGACAAAATGCTATACAGTTTACAAATTGCAACCCTAGATAAACTCTTAATAACTGACTCTATCATACTCCAACCTGAACAACCATCACTATACAGCAACAATTTACTGTGATTTCTCTAAAGCTTTCGATTGTGTAAATCATAATATCTTAATTAACAAATTGCAGTACTACGGATTCAGAGGAGTGCCTCTCGAATGGTTTAAGAGGTGTCTTAACATCAGAAGTCGGCTTGTGAAAATTGATACGTCGCTGTCTTCTTGCAAGCCAATAGATTGTGGAGTACCTCAGGGTTCAGTACCAGGCTCTATTTTGTTTCTTCTGTTTATCAACGACATTGCTTGTCTGGACATTAGCGGTAAAGTCTGTCTCTTTTCTGACGATACTAGTTTCATTTCCAACCCGGATATTACGACGCTTCACAGAACTGTATCTAGTGACTGTATGGTGCGATTCTAATCTCCTGTACCTCAACGTTTCTAAAACTAAAGTGTTGTCATATAAAGTACGTTGCAATATTTTGTATAACACCACTATTAACGTTGTTGAATCTGTGAAATTCTTGGAGCATGTTGTGAACAACCATTTAAAGTGGGACTTGCACATCGATGTCTTAACAATAACATTAACCTCTGCCTGTTTTGCGCTAAAAACGGTCTCCAGGGAGCTTCACTTGTCAACTGCTAGAACAGTTTCTTGTGCCCTTTTGGGTCGCATCTCCGATACGCCCTTCCATTCTGGGGTACGTGTTGTGCGACTCAATTTGAACGTATTTTCAAACTACGATACTCATTGAGGCTAAACAGTATAACTCACTGCCAGGATTTCTTTAAAAGATTTAAAATACACAAAAAGATCGGGGATCGCTGACCATGCTTGATCTAAACAACACATTGTTAAAAGTTCAGAGGAGCGGATGGTCCACAGGGAACCTCACTGACTAAGAAACACAAGTTTAATGAAGCTGTTTCATTAAAAACAATTAGCTTAACTTCAGCAATCGAAGCGGAGAAATACGCTATTTAGCGACTAACAATAAAGCGCACCAATACTGGCGCCCTCAGTTGACGGCCCCACACTTCACTGCATCTAATTCGATCACGGGTAAACGCTTCGCTAGTAATTACAATAAAGCAGCGCCTCCCGTGGTTCATATTTTTGCATATGAACGATTTTTTTGCGCAGTTACTACTTTCTTTGGTGTAACCTTTCAACTTTCACCAAAACCGTCAATGATTCCCAGGAAACGACACATCGATAGTAGGGGATTTCAAATTAAAGCTTGGTTCATTTTATGGCAATGGCACACACTAAAAGGAGATCATAATATGGTATTCGACGAGCGGTGTGTGTGTGAAGATGTTGATTGACACGGTTCTGAAACAGTTGTAGGTTGTAATTAGGGGGAAATAGATGTCCTTCCTGGGAGTGAGTTTCACAGTGATGCAGTGCGCTAGATGAAGGAGTCCTTGTAAAGCGACATTCTAGGTATTTCCAGTTGTACGACGAACTGGTGCGATCTAGCTGTCTGTCGTGACTGTCTGATAGGTGCTGCTGGGGGCGGGATGATGCAAGCCAAATCCTGGGAACATCTGCCGTGAAAATATCTATAAAACAGGGAAATCTCGGCCACATGTCTGCGGTGTTACAAACTATCCAAATCCCGAGTCAACTACGGATCGCCGACTAGACGCACAGCTCTCTTCTGAATGGAAACCAGCAGCTTTAGGGTGTCTAAGCACGGTATCAAAGACATAATTTTTTATATGTCTTTGTGCGCTTTGTAGAGCAAGAGTAGCTGCTGCGGTGTATATAGTTTTTTGTTGCAAAATGGCGCTTGTTACTGTGTTTTATCTGTTAATTATACCGTTAAAAAACGCTAAACCGACAAATGAAGTTTTTATCCGCCAAATCAAGAAAAAACGCTAGAACTAGCGAGGAAACCGCACTACTACCGACGCCGACCGATTCACTCACGGAAACTATTCGAAACATGTTGTATTCCAACTTCTGTCATCGGTAAACACTAGCAAGATATTAGCATGAACGCAACATTGTAACCCACGTGATTATCTAGCCAATAGGAAATGCGATGATCGTCACAATAAAATCAGGGCAGGGCCGGACTGGGCCTGAAAATCGGCCTGGGCGCCAAATGGGATTACCGGCCCTCTCCCCGGGCTTTCATATTTATTTTTAAATAGGAGTAGGCGTGTTAAAATTGTATGAATTTATGAATTATTTTCATTTAGATGCATAATTTTGAAAAGGAGAGGTATACAAAAAACGCAATATTGGCCATGTTTCGTACTATTTTTTTTTTCAGACTGCTGCACTGCAGTCTTTGCAAAACAATCGCCAAGCATTTTTTTTAAGTTTCAGAACAAATTTATAAAACAATTACTTATAAGAGGTAAATTTTTTTCACAAGTAGAAATTTATTTATTAGAATGAATGTGAAAATTGGATTCGCAGGTCCTATTACGAGAAACTTTGACCATGTTTTAACACAATATACAGGATGGGCCAACGTAATTTTTACAAAGGCATTTTCGAGCAACTGATTTTTTTTGAGAAACTCTCAGATCCGCGGCGCCGATTTTGTTTTCGAGAGGGACATTGTTTAATAACATGGTCATCTTCATACCTGCTTCCCTCTAAGAGGGGGTGACAGCACCCCTAAATTGTTAAATGAAAAGGGTGTGTTGAATGATATCTCGTTTAAATGGTCTTTTTAATTCCTACATTTTGAGGTTTCAATTTTTAACATTGATCAAACGATTACAAAGTTATGGGCCTTTTATTCTACGTCCTACGTCTTTTTTCGACTAACCGAAACTAATACACCAAAAACTGAAACACATAATAAGTATTACTCTGTTAATGGCGGCGGCGCGATTTGCCCTATAGAATAATAGAAGCGCTAACTAGCTAAGACTACACATTGCATGTAATGAAAAAAAAACAAACCGGGAACTATTTATTGCTGATCAGTGTTGCCGTTTCAGTATAATTGTACTGAATTCAGCACCAAAAAAAATCTGTACTTTGATACAACTTTTTAAAATATTACGAAATTCAGTACAAAAATTATTAGGGTGCAAAAAACCATAAAGTTAATTAAGTAATGTGAAGAGAGGAATAATTATTTGGTAACATATTTATAATAGTATTTAAAATTATGTGGCACCGCGCCGTTTAATTGGGCGCCTGCTATGCGTGTCTTGCTTGTGAATTCGCATTTAGTTAGGGTAATCACCGAAAACATTTGTTATACAAAATATATCGCTTTGATTAAATTTTTGCTCATTTTATTTTCAATTTTCATCATTAATGAACATGCCACAACATAAATATATGATTTTTTAGTACGTCATTAATATAAAAATGTAAAATATATAACCTTGCAAAGGAACTTATTGGGTAATAAAAAAATATCTACCACTGTAAATTAACATTTGGTTCATTTAAAACTGTCTCAGTACATTTTTGAAAGAAAATCGGTACATTTTAAAAACACAGCTGCGGCAAACAGCATAGCGAGTCCAGCGTCTGGTTAGTGGTTGCTTTAAGTTTTTAATTTTTTAACGTTTCTTTCATTAGGCTTTTTTTTTTTGGCAAAGCGACCGGCCCATTTTTGGGTCCGGCCCACCGGGCGGTCGCCCGATCGCCCGATGGGCCAGTCCGGGCCTGAATCCGGGTTATGGTGTCCGGTCTCTTTTGTGATATACTCGAAATTAGACAAAAGATAGTTGCTTTTGGCCTACCAAAATCTGATCGTAGTGTTCTTGTGTTCTTAGCGTACAGTGTGGGCTGTTTATTATGGGATGACACCTTATCTCAGAAATTACGGGGTGGACCAAAAAAGTTAAATACAAAAGTTGTTTGGATTTACTTAAACTTTTAAAATATTTATTTTCGTGGACAATTATCAACTTTCTTATTTTAAACAGAATACCCTGTATATTAAGGCATCTTTGAATTTCTCGGAAAATTCTAGATATGTTTTGTATATAATATCCTATACTTAAGTCTAACCGTTTTTGACATATTTTGAATTTTATATCAAAAATGACGTTTGCAACCATCACTTTATCCTACTGAAATCCTTTATTATTTAATTGGAGTTGGTTTCCTTGTAAAAGGGGATTTATTTTAGTGGTCGGTGTTGACATTTTTATAACAAATTAATACAGGGTGATCACAAACTTACATTAAAAATTTAAATGAAAAAATTGTTTCAAAGTCATTTTTTTCAAATGAACCCCCAATTTTTTTTATTTTATCTTATCTAGCATTAAAAATAAGAGCGCCTTTGTATAAAGTTGTCTATTCGAAAAACTTGTAGTTTTTGAAATATTGGCAATTTAACATATTATTTCTATTGGAAAAATGCTATACGGATTTTAAGTTTTGTTATTAATTGGCCATGACCGCTAGGTGTGGCAAAAAACACAATCGAGCACTACAGAAATGACACTTTTAGTCCTGGAGCCCATGTACAAAAATTGCAACGACTTCGGGCAGTTTCTTTATATTGTTATTCGATTGTACCCACATTGTGCAGATACGTTTGGGGTGTCAGCTGGCTAGGTGGCGGTGGGGGTAGTTGCGAAGGGGTTGCAAACAAACGAAAGAAAAACGTGACGGGAATCAGTCCCGGGCAGCACGAAACTTTTATGAACGGAAAATTATGGTCAATAATGAACATTGAACATTGTCAGCTAGCCGGGAGGTGGTGGGGTACTTGTCAGCTAGGGATGCGAATGAGTTCGAAAATGCGAATTTTCAAAACGATGTCGGGCAACTTGAAATTTGGG
>MU183486.1:126924-156765 GCA_016904865.1 Pissodes strobi | reverse complement strand
CAGGATAAACAGGAGTTTTTATGAAGAATACCTTTTTTTCATAAACCGACAAATAAAACAGTTTTTCGTATATACTGGGTGTTTCTTAATTGCATGTCCATATTTAAAGGGCATACTCCTATGGCATTTCTAAGAAGAAAATCGGTCCGTCTTCTAGATACAGGGCGTTAAAAAAAAAATTGTCGGTTTTTCTTAAATACCTAGAAAACGTTATAAAATATTGGTCTGAATTTTGGCACATATCCTCTCCATTGTGTTATAAAACCAATAGCTTTAACACTAACTTGAGAGTAGTGTTCAATAATTCAGCGATTCTCAGTCAACAATGCCATCGTTAACATTTTGTCCTACCAACGAATGTTATGGATATTGCTTGTAGCGCTTGGAAAAGTTTGGAACAGCATATCTTTTTACATTTTTTAAACATTGTAATAATTTTTCTGAAATCTTTCTGAACTTATACCTAAAGTTATTTGTTGGCATTTTCCATTTTTACTGCCTTCAGCCATGTGTTTTGTCTTTCTAACATGCCTTTCTTAAGCAAAGCCCATATGGCCCAATTTTCCTATACTCAAGTATGTCCAGCATAGTCCCAGATATATAGTGTATGTATGTCACGGCTAGCAACCATGCGAATGTTTTTGTGCTACCCTATAGAACTAGCCTTGTCGCGTCTACGTATGAGTCATCGCCGACCCCGAAGATTCAGAAACTGTGGAATTCTCCCGATGGCTGGTCGATATTAATATAGAGCGGCCTCGCATCGTCCAGAGTGATCGCGATAGGTTTTAGATTGGATACAAACAGCGGATAGCGGCGAGTTGTAGTTAGTTTATCATTGAGTATTGAATTGTAAAGTGCTATTAGTTGTAAAGTTATAAAAGTAGTTAAGTGTGTTTAATTGTATAGAGTGATTAAGAATAAAGAGAGTAGAACCCACGGGAAAAACGTAGCAAGACTAATGTGTTTTAAGGAAGTAAACATTACATTTTTCATGTTCTTAAGTAAATAATGCCGTATATTTCATATTTGTCACAATATTTCACGCAATTATTCATCTAGAATATGAAAATACTATTGGGAATGGGAAGTTAGCTAACATATTCATTTAGGTGCTGTACGCTACTCGTATATAGAAAAAGATAATTAGAAATTTCAAATCTCGTCCAGTAAAAAAGGCAAAATGTGTTGTATTTTTAATACCAAAATATTATAGCTTCGTATATTGTAAACCAATAAAAACATATCGCAAGTGGAAAATTTATTATTCTCAGATTTTAGCCATAAGCCAAGCTAGCTTATGGTTTTATCTTTAGTCCGTACCTACTTTAACTACTTTAATTTGTTTTTAGTATTATGTTGGTGGATGGAGTGAAGGATACCAACAGGGATATGGTGAATATACATGGAATTTAATAGCTCACAACAACTTTGTATTTCCGAATTACAATTGGTATAAAGGAAATTGGGTTAATGGGCGAAGATCTGGAGCAGGTATAAATTAGGATATTTATTAATCACCTATTTATTTTACTTGTGAACATATTTTTTTCAAGAAAGCTTACAGATTATGGTAGGGAAATAAAAATTATAAATAAAATATAATATAAATGTAATGAAATGGGAAACGACTACGGTTTAGTCTTTTAGCCCGATTTTTTAATCAGCAGCAGAGTTTCTGACTCGACACAGCAAAGAACCATTCCTGTGGAACATGTCAGACCCATTAAAACGAAATGATATGCAAACCGAACAATATCTTTGTGAAATACATTCATTGTATTCCATTAAATTGGCAAAAATAAAATCAACATCTATGATTAACATTTAACATGGTTACCAAAACCAATTTTCTAAGCCCAAAGAAGGACGCACTATCAAACTATCGAAGAACAAACAGATCGGGACCGGAGACCGGCCATTTGGACCATCTTCAATATGTATTTTTGAATAATCATCGTTTTTGTTATAAAACAGGAGATACAGAGTATAATCATATATGTGCCTAATAACGCATAAGTGTCGCAATCTAGTAGTGAACGAGCTAATATCTTTGTTTTGCTGTGACCATTAAAAGTGCTCTGGTAAATAATCCAATTTCTCTGAGTGAATACATTTGAGAGGAAAAAATAGTTCGACAATTCTATGAAGAAAGGTATGTAGGCTTCATTTAAATTCTAGGTGCAATGTTAGTGTCATTATGTAGCTCAAGTTTATAGAATTTATGCAAATGGCGATAATGTTTTCGTTATAATATTTGATAACATCGCACCGTGCGATGCATCTAATATCGCACTATGCGATATTGGGAATAGTAAATATAAAATATTATTTTAATTACAGATGGACGCAATAACAAAAAAGCAAAGAAAACAGTGGGCTGCGGAAGACATTGCCATGCTTTTTTCTCTTCTAATTGGCGCAAACCTTCACCCCTGCTTTGAAGAGACCGAGGGTGAATATTATCAAATAAGAAAAATTTAAAATTAAATGAATTTGCAAGTACAGATGCGTAAGCTAGAACGAGTCGTCTTCAAAGCGTGCAAATAGGCCCTAGCTCTAATGCCGGAGAGTAGGGTGAGATACTTATAAGGCGCCACGAGCTTGCACAAGCAAGAAATACATCAAAGCTGAAAGGTGGCACTCGTTTTATCCTAAGCTTCGCAACTACCAAAAGAGAATTACTTAAGTAAAATCGAAATTAATTTGATTAAGTTCATTTGAATTTAATCAATCCGACCAAATAAAAAAAAATAAACCGAGAATTAATTTAATAATTAGAGAGTTATTTTAATTATGAAAGGCAAGTAAGTAGGCCAGTATTAAAAATTAAATAGTGAGACGCAAAAAAACTAATGATTAACGACAAAGTCAACTGTAGTATCTATAATAAGTCAATGAAGCCGAAACATTTCAAAGTTAGAGCGCAAATGAATTAAATCAAAGTAGCCACCTTCCTTAATCGTCCTGATTTCCTCGTGATCCAGGTAATCCAGGAATAATTAAATAACAGAGGCGAATTCAGTAAATAGAATCACGGGCAAATTCAGGAAATAGAATCACAGGCAAATTCAGTAAATAGAAACACAGGCAAATTCAGTAAATAGAAACACAGGCAAATTCAGAAGTAGAAAGTTGGTTTATTACTCAAGGCAAAGCCCAGAACAATCAGATGACGATTTTTCCGATATTCTAGACTGCTACACTAAATAGTACGACTAGAACTCTCTACTGTTAATAGTCAGAAATTTTACTCAGTTACTTGAGGCATAACCCAAACTATCTCGCTCAATTAAAAGCCGATATTATTATGCATCTTGTATAGAACAAAACTTCCAATAATAACTAAGTCCCTTGGTTCACTCGAACGTGATCACTTTGTTGTGGCTAACGAGATTCAAAGAGAAATATTACGCGATATAACCGATGTTAGAAACAAACTGGACTAATTGAAAATATAAATTCTTACTTTAGAAAATCACAGTTCAAGTAACATAAATTGAAGACCTTATTCTATTATTAGTTAGGCGCGGAAGCCACGGTCTGACGTCACTGTACCGCTCTACAAACTATTTATGTTTATAATTAAAATTGGGTACGCCAGTAATAAATGATACCTTGGGCAGTCGGCTAAAATAAATCAGTAGATTGGGCGCTTCTTCGTTAATTAATTATTAACCAGACTCTATCTGACCATAAAGGCACTCTTCTAAGAGACTAGAGAACTAGACCAGGAACTAGGCAACACAACGCCAAATCTACCGAAAGGTAGCAAGAGTTCCCTAATGAAGATACCTAAACAAATCGATATTCGGAAAAATATTTCGCGTTACTCGCCGCAAGGACTCCTGTTTTGGTCGTATACCATACAGGACTAGCTGGTATCACTAGCGCTTGGTACTGCGGTTTTATTTTCGCACGATCGGTCGATCATTTATCTTGATTTTAGGCTTGCTTTTTACACATAGTGTAATCAGTAAAAGCCGTAAAGGGTTTAATACCTGTAAGTTTTTAGTCTCCGGGGACGGAACCCCGGCTTTTGGCTAAGCCTTGGACTGCACTGAGGACGAGGACGCCTTGTCCAACATTTCAATGGAGTCCAACACTGACTACAAATACTCTGATGCAACCATCAGAAAGATCTCTAACAAATGTAAGAGCTACACCGAAATTTGTGTTCAGTGCCGAATGGACTCGGAAAAATTTAAAAAGGTTAGTGAAATGTCTGCTAACGATATATACAAAATGATCACCCGTATAAGACAACACATGAGGGATACCCACCCCATGGGTATTAAACACAGAATCTCGGCTAAGATAGATACCGGCAAAAAAAAGGCAGCAAGCCCTACAAACCTTGCCGGAGCCGAGAGCTCTAAAAAGTTGAAGGTCACTCAAGGTGACCGACAGAGTGAACAAAAAATGGACGCAAGAACAGATCCAATGCCCATAACAACAGGGGAATCTAGTAATTCACGCATTATGGGGCCACCACCGGTGCCCATTTCTGCTACCCTGATATCTGAAAATGGCAAAGAGCCCTTTAAGACGCCGCTTAAACAATTGCCATTTAAGAAAAATTTCAAAATAGTCACCCTTGACATGGGGCAACCACCCCTAGTTACGACCAACCAGTATGCGCCCTTAGCGGACATTAATACCGAAGACGAGGACACCGTTAGCGTCGCCTCAACCTCGGCATCTACTAGAACTCGACGCAAAAGCGCACCTGCCCAAGCAAAGGGGACAGCAAAGCCTAAAATCACACCCCCCCCCCCCCCGCCTGTAGTTATCAAGGGCAGACCGGCAGATCACAGACAACTCCGGGAAGACTTGAAGGCAATGCGTATTACACAATACCAGCTTAAATACACAAAGAACTCTGTTATCGTGTACTGTAATACGCATAACGACCTGCACACATTAAAACGCACCCTAGACGCCGAAAGAACAGAGTACCACTCCTATGCTGAGACGCAGGAGAAGACCAGAGCCTTCGTCTTGCGTGGCCTAGACGGTGATATTGCCCCCCATGACATAACTGTAGCCCTTAGCGACGAATACAATATCACACCGAAGAACGTATTCGAGATGAGGAAAACACGCATCCCCATGTACCTCGTTGTACTTGGCACTAACTATAGTATAAAAAGACTGAATAATGAAGTCAAAACAATAATGTGCGTCCGTGTATCGTGGGAATTACGCCGATCTAACAAGCCGCTGCTCCAATGCAAACGGTGTCAGCAGTTCGGCCATGCAAGGACCTATTGCAACCGGCGGGTTGCCTGCAGCAAATGTGCAGGCGCCCATGAAATCACGGAATGTAATTCGGACTTCCATAAATGCGTAAATTGCAATGGTCCTCATCGATCAATCGACGAATCATGCCCGGTATTTATATACAAAATTAACCTAATTCAGACCAATGCATCAAATACCACTGTCTCTAAGCCTAAGCAGACATTCCGCCCGGCACCACCCCCAGCCAAACCGGCCTGGAGAGGCCCTAACAACCCGGTAGCAGACGGCCAAGCGGGCCAAGGCCTAAGCAATGGCCAACGACAGGAGCAACAATACCAACAAGCCTTCCCTGCACTTAGAGCCAACCGAAGACAACAGCAACCACCGTCTAACGACACTCAAAATGTACATAATAAGGTTAGTGGTACTGCTCGTGCTCTAAATCTTGTAAATAAAAATGTAAATAATAATTCTCATCTCAACATAGCCGATACAATGGCAAATCTAAATAATATAGTAACTAAAATTAATAACTTGATAAACCTAGATCAGCTATACTTAGCACTAGAATGCTATTGCAATATGATCGAGTCTTGCGGGGGCGATAGGGCGGAAATGATACAGGCCTCTCTTCGCTTTTTCTCCACTGAATATGCAAGATTTGACATATAAATGTTACAAATTGTATCATGGAATTGCAATGGTATTAGAAATAAGCTTGGCGAGTTTCGTAATTTTTTGCATTCATCCAATTTTCAGGTTGTTTTTCTCGTCGAAACTAACTTGTCTCCGGACTTTAGTCTAAGAATCAACGGATTTCAAATAGAGAGATTTGATAGGCCCGATCGACGCGGAGGAGGCGTGGCATGTCTCGTGCATAGGTCGCTCCGCTACCGGCGAGTATATAACGTAAATTCTGCCATTGAACATGTTAGTATCGAACTGGAGAGCGGCCTGCGCGTATGTGGCGGCTACGCGCCTCCGGGTCTCCGCCTTTTGGACGCCGATCTCTTGGCATTACTCCCGCCAAATCGAGTATCCCTGCTGATAGGGGACTTAAATGCCACGCACGTCGACTGGGGCGGCGTAACTAACAGCAGGGGTAGATTATTTAAGGGAATAATCGAAAACAACCTGGAAATGTCCTGCCACATAACGCCTAATCCAACTTATCTTCGTGGAGCCTCATTCCTCGACATTGCCATCACTAGGGGTGCAGTCAGAACTTCTCAGCTGCAAGAGCTTCATGCCCTAAACTCGGACCACCTTCCAGTCAAGATTTGCCTGTACTGCAGGGTCCCCTTGTCAAATGACACCGTCATTTCGTACAGGAATGTTGACTGGAGAGCGTTCCGAGCGCAGCTGAACGAGTTGACTGTAATCCCCGAGCAGCTGACAACTGTCCAGGAACTCGAAACCGAGGTAGAAACTCTTACTTCCAATATCCTGCGCATCCGTGATGCACTAGGCACAAGGGTTACCTTGCGCCCTAGAACCGAATCCCTTCCTGTTCACATCCTTGATCTTATAACTTACAGAAACCGATTTCGAAGGCGATGGCAGAGAAATCGGACACAAGTGGGATCCGCTCAGATCAATGCACTGACGGAGGAAATCAGGATTGCAATCCGGGAACATAAAAATCAAACATGGTTAGCTTATATCAACACGATAAGTAGAGATGACGGCTCCCTGTGGAAACTGGCTAGGCGAGTCCGCGGAGGCTCGACGCAAATGCCTTTAATTAGGTACCAAGGCCGCGAATGCGGCGACGACGCTGAAAAAGCGTCAGCCTTCGCGGACTACCTGGCCAGCGTCTACAGTGCGGCGCCCGACACTCTACCCGATCATGAACATATAACGCGCACTGTAAGCACATTTAAACAGTGCAAGTATCCTATCCCTCCGTCAGTGTTTGAAAAACTGAGAATAACTCCGGCGGACATCCGCAAAGCTCTCAGCCGTCTCCCGAGAAATAAAGCTCCCGGCCCGGATTCTATTCCGAATATAGTCCTGAAAAATTTGCCCCAGAAAACCATAGTCCAATATATGCACATAATTAACGCAGTAATTCGGCTACAACACTTCCCTTCATCCTGGAAAATAGCGAGCGTGATACACTTTCCCAAACCGGGGAAAGACCTAACCCTGCCTGCATCATACAGGCCTATATCACTACTGAACACCCTCGGGAAGGTGGCTGAAAGGCTAATCTTACCGAGGGTTACTAGGGAAGTTGATAAGCTCAACATTTTGCCCCAAGAACAGTTCGGTTTCCGCGGCCAGCATGGCACAGTCATGCTGGCGGCGAAGATCGCAACTGATATTTATCGTGGCTTTGTCAACAAACAGACAACCACCCTTATGCTACTTGACATCGAGAAGGCGTTTGACAGGGTATGGCACGATGGGCTGCTGTATAAGCTACTGGCAGTACACAGTATGCCCCTGCACATGATAGCTCTCATCGCGTCATACCTTGCCGGGCGTGTCTTCTCGACTAAAATTGGCAACAAAACTTCGGCCAACAAGAACTTGTTGGCAGGAGTGCCTCAGGGAACCGTATTATCGCCGCTATTGTTCAATCTTTATATAGCAGATATCCCGTCAAATCCTAACACCCATAAAGCACTATTCGCTGATGATACAGCGATTTACTCCCTTCATCCCCAAGCAGAGGTGGCTAAGAATAATTTGCATGAACACATGCAAACTCTCATGCCCTTCTATGATAAATGGAAGATCTCGTTAAATCATGCTAAAACCGAGCTTATTGTTATAACTAGGAAGCTAAAGGACGTTAACATCACCCCCCTAATTATCAACAACACCCCAATACTTCCTAAACCTAAAGTTAAGTACTTAGGCATGATTTTTGACAACAAGCTCAACTTCTCGGAGCATATAAGGTCAATCCTAGCAAAGAACGCTATGATAAAAAAGGGACTTAACACCCTTGTTACAGCTAGAGCTTTCTTGAGCCCCGGCAACAAGCTCATCTTATATCGAGCTATCATCCGGCCAGCCCTCCTCTATGGGGCACCAGTATGGTGTTCCGTTGCTAAGACGCATAAGCGCAAATTACAAGTTATCCAAAACAATTATTTGAGAGCTGCTTTCTCACTCACCCTCCGGGATCGTGTCCGCATCGAAGACCTGCACGCGTGGGCAAAGATGGAATACATCGAGGAGTACATCGATGCCCTCGCGTGCAGATTCTTTGAGAAGCAAATAGCGGGGTCCCCGCTGACTGCTAATATCGCAGACATCCGATACGACCCGGAAAATCCCATCAGGCACGGCACTATATATAGAGAAATCACTCTCTATTATAGACAGCTGATGCCCCCATAGTCCCCACCCATCAGGAACCAGTTAATTTAAAATACAAAATCATTTCATCCCTAAAATCACCCTGTTAGAATACCCACCTGTCATTTTTACAAAAGCTCCATATATCAGGAGCGCAGAAACAACACTCCCGGCACCAACGTACAAATATCGCTTACAGCAGCCAATCCACGGCGTTATTACGTGTGGGCGGGGCTTGCTAAGGGACCTGGCCGGACTATAAGAACGCTCCAGCCAAAAAATCTCTAGCATACGACTCTTAGCCACCGAAGCATCCGTACATCCGTAGTCGATACTGCGGTGCTCGCTAACTTAACTAATACCATTTTTCCATACCGGAATAGCTTAACATGGTTAAGCCCCACACTTTGTACATAGTTAGTTTTAATTGTTATGTCAAATTCATGTTGTATATATGTAAATACTGTAAATTTATGACTCCCTGCTCCTTTGAGCAGCCGATGTAGGGTTTTTTATTGAAGTTTTCCCTACGAAAACTACCTTTATGTATATAATTTGAAGCGTTCACGACATAACTTTGGGCGTATAGCCACCCATATTCTTGTAATTATTTTGAAGGGGCAACCCATGGAAAATAAATAGCACGAACGGTATCACATTATAGTTTATTAAGATAGGTCTAACATCGACCCCCTAAGGGTGATCTCGCTGCTGGCCACCGGCAATGCATGAACATAGCCAGGCATAACAGCAGTTCGAGTACATATCATACTTAAGCTCTATTAATGTTATTAATCCAATTGTAATGAAACATAAATAAATAATGGTAAATGGTAATGGACTCGCCGCAAATTTCGTGAAATTATACCCGAATAATTTTAATAAAGTAAATAAATGTTAAAAGTATCGACTAACACGAATAAAGCAAGCTGAATCTTAGATTTTGAATAAAAATAAAAGAATAAAATAAGTTAAATTTTAAGTTACGACTTATTGATTAGAGCAAAGAAAGTTATCTTAATTAGCAAAAGGAAAAAACAAAGAATTTAATTAAAGTTTAATACTTGAGCAAAGACAATTACGGTTCGGCGTGAATCTCGGGTTTATGAACCAGAGTGAAGAATAATACGGTTAGGCGTTAATAGTTAAAATATAAAGGAGAGCAAAGGGTAGTAACAAACACTAATAATAAAGGTAAGATAGCTCACATTTAGTTGGTGGCTTCTCGGCTGTTTTCCAGGTGGAAAGGAAAAACCATAAACTTCCTCCGACGAAGAGGAACTCTAACGGTGTCCTGAACGATTAACAATCCAGGGACCAGACTGGCGTGGCATAATTACTGAGCTTTAAGGGCTAGTAAACGAAACACTGTCGATCAAACTACCCCGACGTGTGTAACCCTACGGTAGAAGTACCCCTACGGTGGAAGTGCACCTCCTACAGTGGAAGTGTACCCTAACGGTGGAAGTGTACCCCTACGGTGAATACCTGTAGAACATCAAAATATTCAAGATTCTGCATGTAACTCATGACCAAAGAACATTTAAACTCAAACAAAAAAAAATTTTAAGAGTTAAGACGAGATTAAAATCCACTCACGTCATTCCAAAATTGCGGCATTCGTAGAAGAGAGACCAAAAAAATAAATTCACTCATCTACTTAAGGCAGCATCAAATCTCAGCTATGGGGCGAGTTTCAAGAACTAACGAACAAAATTAACCAACGTAATCAAAATAAGGCCTGAGACTCTACAAATTGGTCGATCAGAACAAGCCCATGTGGTAAAGAAAAAAAATCCAACACGACCACAGCCGTAAACGGCAAGCCAACGTAGAGGGATATCTTTCAACTCTCCGGAAGCAGACGCTTACTTCTAATATTCCCACTACAACTACGCCTGGCCAATAAGAGTATAGGCACCCGTCACGTGGCCACGAGCTGTCATACCCAATAACTTATCTAGAGCGATTTAGAGAGATTAAAGGAAAATGTAGAACTTTGATGTACCAAAGCCCATCTTAAATAATTTCTCGACCAAGCCGAAAGGAAATAACCATTCGATCCACCATTCATTAGGGAAACATACAAAGGTAAATCACAATTTCCGCGATATCAAAACAAAAGAAAGAAAGTTCCTAAACGGCACGCACGTTGAGGAGTTGGTACCACCAACCGCTGCAGAAAACTACCCTAATTTTCAATTTCCGGTAGAAGGCAACTTCAATACGCTTCCAGCACTGCATTCACCGGTCGGTAGAGGTCATTACAGCGAGTGATAGTAAGTAATAAAAAGGCAATAGTGGCAAAACAAGACTTGGATGAATTAGTTAGCACTAAACTTGGTCGAAAACCCACATCGAATAAGGATTGAGAAACAGCGTTAGCTGAATACTGCTTTTATGATTTAAGAACAAGCGATTTGAAAAAAAATTCGCCTTTAAGTTCGCAGAGCCAAAACTGCTAAAACTAATCAGGCGGCTGGATGGAAATGGCTTCGAGCCTTTATGAACAGAAATCCTCAGTTGAGTATTCGTAAATCTCAAGCAGTATCAATGCTCGATCAATGGCAGGAATAAAAGGATTCACCAAAGAAAAAATTCATGCAATTTTTTATATTTTTAAGCCATTAATGGATCTAATAAATCTTTCTACAAATAGACTATATAACTGCGATGAAATATATCTGCCTGTAGTACAACAGAATCATATCTTTAAAGAGAAATCGTCTCATTGGGCCGGTCTCCTCTGACGAGAGAGGCTCACTAGTCACTGTCGTGACCTGTAGTAAGTAGTAAGTGCAGCAGGACATTATATTTCCCCACTGCTAGTCTTTGCTAGGGTAAATATGCAGACTGAACTACTCGATGGAGCACCAAATGGCACTATTGCGGTCTGCCACAAGCCAGCTTGGATTCAGATGGATAGCACCTTGAAATGTTTTCAGCAACAATCTATTGCAAACGTTAAACTTACAAAGGATGACCCCGTTGTTTTGAGTTGTAGTATAACCAACGCGGGCCTTTTCAACATAGTTGAATGAGATAAGTTGTGCTTTGTCTTTATTTTGCCAATGACCGTCAAAATAGATTAAAAAGAAAATCAATACCTACGTTGTGCTATTATTATATCTTGCACAATTTTAATTATTCAGATTGCGCTCGACTAAGAGAAAATTAGGGAAATTTGAGGGAGAGATGCGTCCTGTAAATTAAAGCAAACTCCTAATACACCTAATTTATTAGAGAAAACGTGCCGGACTCAGCCTCGAATTCACGAGGGGAAAGAGTACGACAGAGAAACCCTCGATCTAAATTCCTAAACCGAATTATGCCGTATATCAAATTACTGCCTCCCGCACCACAGTTTATCGTTCCACACTTGTGACCATACTGCAATACATTCAAAACTGAAGAGTTTGGTATTAGTTAGCCAGACGTCGCCAACAGGCACTGAGGTCCCTTACGGGAGGATACTCAGCTATAGTTGCAATTTGAGCCAATATCTCTTGAAACATCTGCAGGCCGATTGGTATATATTTCCTTCGTCATCATATAGCCTTTTAATTATGTAATGTACACACTTTTGTGATTGAATAGTATTTATTTTTTAGGATGTAAGGTTAAAGGAGATTAGGTACGTAAGAAAGATTCGAATAGCGCGCACCTTTACTGTTGGTTATTACTTACAGTCATTTCGATATAACATATTTCAATTCCGAATACATTGCTTTATTCTGTGTAATTGTGCACAGACTACAGATCTCTTATCATTTCTGGTTCTTATAAGCAATTGGCACCAAGTCCAAAGTCAAGGTTACAAATTAATGTTAATTTAAATTTCACATAGATTTCTAATTTAAACCGAAAATCCAGGCTTGATAGTAACAAAACTTTTTTACATAATTATACAAGAGCAAATAATTTAAAACAAGATAAAATTTGTTAAAAGAATGACTTAGTACGTTGTGCCCGTAAGCCCACGATTTATAGGTAGGATAGTCACCCAGTCAAATACTTGTGCATGCATGCCATCAAATATGAATTATCCATGAGAATAGAGTAATACTTGTGCAAATTATGTTAATAACAATATTATAAGTTTTATTTTACCGACTTGTAATCGTATCTTGCAACACAGAAGCAAAACAATTCACCAAAATAAACCGTGCACTGCGCTGGTCTTCGATTCTCTGTCTCCGCTCTCGAACGAAACATTTTTGGGTCCCATCTAAAAAGCCTCGCTAAACCCGACTTCAATTTATGACTTGCTTTTCACGACTTCTTTCTTTAGATATATGGGGCCCAAAAACTGAATGTTTAAGATCTAATGAAATAATATTTTAAATAGGCGGTTTACCTCAGAGTCTCGACAAACATCTTTCGCACATCAGGAATATTCAACTATTGAAAATTGCTAGCAATAACGGTGTGCATATAGTACCACTGTACACACAAAAGTCAGCCTCTCGATCGCTTTTTTGTGTTTTCCTTAATTAGGCATATTATGTTCAAGCAGTAGAAAATTGCCTGAAGCAGAATAGTGGTAGAGTAGTCACTCACTATCAGGTAGGCAGGCTATTGGGTGAGGCTTACTATAGAGCAGCAACCAGTGGCGTAACTAAAATTTTTTGGCTCCAACGCAAAATACATAAGGAGGCCCCCCTATCAGTCACATCACAAATACTAAATAAAAATTAAACAACCAGCTTTAATTTTTTTATTTTACATATATCATCAAAATATTTCTTTTTATCAAAAAAAGCAATACTCTAAAATAACTTTAAATTTTAACGAAGTAGTAGTTATTAACGAAGTAGGAAATATTAATGAAATTTCGCTAGTTTAAAGCAACACTCGACTTAAACCTATTAAAATCTAAGACGATTTTTTCTCGTTTTGCATACTGCAAATTCATATGCATATTTAAGATCTAATTTGTTGGGAGCTTCACTTTCGACGGAAATTAAAGATAAATATTTAACTTGATCTTGCATTCCCTATTTGATTCCTTAAATAGTTTACTAAAAGATTCTTCAGCTGACACATATATAATCGGCATGGTAAAAAATAATAATAGGTCAATGTAAATTTGTTTAAATCCACATTTTTTGCAGTCATTTCTTCATTTAACTCTGTTTTTATAAATTGTAAGAGAAATTTTGCAATATGATTTCAGAATTTTTTGTTGATTGTAGCTCTTAAGGATTTTAGACTTTTTGAATTTATGAGATTTTTAGGTTGCAAAAACGAAAAGATATCACTTATCCTATTTAAACCTGTAAATCTAGTTGTTAACTGAGACTTTATAATGTCAATAGCTGATAAAAACACCAATTTAAAAAAAATAAAATTTATGTGAGCTTAAACCACACGATAGAAGTGAAAACTTCAACAAGCGGGGTCATCGTTTCTCGAGAGCCTTCCCCAAAATCCCTCCTTAAATTAAAAAGACGATTTCACTTCAAAAATGTTCACCGGAATCAAAACGATGATCTAAAGTTAATTCATCAAATACTTTTTTTTAATACCTTGTCGCTTACTCTTAAAATTAGTTGGAATGTACCATTTCGTCCATTTCAGAACAGTTGTTCGTGCTTCTTTTAGAACCTCATTATAACTTTGACGGTAGTTTTCCCACATTTCTTTCTGTCCGAAGCAATTGTTTCTTTTTGTAACGCTTTGGAAGTAAAATTCACATCTGATACTACATAATGTAACCTAATAGATAAGAACACCAACTCAACTCAAAATCTAGCATATTTTTGTTTATACGCCCGCCAGCTTCTATTCTTTCATCTCTAATTTTACTTGAAAGCTCAATTAAAAAAAAAATCACATTTAAATCTTAATGGTTTATTATCAAAATGACCTAAATCACTTCCGAGTATTGTGTCTTTACTTGATATTACGGTGTTTGACGATATTTCAGCTTCATCGAACTTTTTAGTTTTAGCACACAGAAAAATTAGGTCGCTTGTACTGATACCTGTGGCTTAGCCACCTGAAGTTGTGCTTTACCGATCAAATATTCTGAGTGATCTTCGTCTTGAGAAATATAATTATTGTCCCCAGGGTCATCGCGTTTGGATGTAAATGGTTGCAAATTTGGCTCAGACTGCAATTTCGTCGAACAAAAAACATTTTCGCATTTTTTCTCTTAATTCCAATTGTTTTTTTAGTTTTCTTTTAATTGCGGGCGCTTTTATATATTTTTTTTGTGGTCACTCATTTTTAAAACGTAGGAAAAATTAGCGTATCAAATACTAAAACTATAAGATAATGGTAAGATAATGCTCTTGGCAACAGGTTAAAATATGTCAAAAAACGGGATTCCCGGGATGTCAAACCAAAAGACGATGGCTCTCACTGCGAATCAAATCAGGATTAATCCTGATCGGCGACTGACGAGTGTCGCGACGCTGATGTTACCAGAATTTTCATTAGGTATTAAATTATGCAGAACTTAATAAAAAATAATGCTTGACAGAAAGGTGTTCCTAGGTTCAGTCGACAAAAACCTTCCATATTAGGCACGGGACGAGTGGGCCCTCAAGCCTGGTGGGCCCCAACGCATTGCGCTTACTTGTCTTATGGTAGTTACGTCACTGGCAGCAACTATTGCAACAGCTGCAAATGGTTTCAGGAACAGTGGCTTGTTTCCTTGTAACCATCATATTTTTAAGTCAGAAGAATTTGTTACCGACATGGAAAATGAAGGACAAAATGTACAACAAAAAATTACCTACAAGAGGCTGAAACACATGAAGTCGTACCAAACGCTCCTGACCCAAAACCTGAATGCAGCACCACCAGTAATGAACCCGTCACTTTCTGGATAATGCATAATGGCCCAAAACCTGGATGTGTGAATCTGGCGAATCCCGGATAATGTGTTAAAAAAAAGTGACAAAAAAGTGCTTCGTATACGAAGAAGAAGATGAAAAGGGGAAAAAGATACCCATCGAATCTTTATCAGAGTCCAGTAATGATGAAATACTACAAGACTTGACGGTTTCTACCGACGAAATGCATAGTGAAAACGACTGTGATTTTTCTAATGAAACAAATCCGAATCGCAAATCTGGGAAAAAAATAGATAGTGTGCATCAAATGTAGAACTTTTATTGAAGGCTGATAACTTTTGAATAAACCGTTTTGTTTGTGTCAAATTGTTAATAAATAAATATTTGAAAGTTTATTTTGTATCGTTTTAATTTGTTTTAGAGAATATGACAACTAACTAATTAGCTAAGCTAACTTTATTAATTAATACTTAAAATTGTTAATTACATGATCGAGATACTTCAGAAGTAAACCTGAGAAGGAAGCAGAACAGATTTTTGATAAAAAAAAATCCAAAAAATATATTCTTTCAAAATGGGTGCGATATTAGGCATATATCCCTTACTGGATTTCATATTTGCTTAAAGGGTATTTGGAAACAGCTCGATTTATTTACATTATTGGGAGAAAACCGATATCTGGTGGTTATCGAAATAACATACTTAATTTTCAAAATATTGTACTTAGAAATTCTATACCTTTAAATCCTTTAAATTTTTGAGATTGAATTTACAGAACCGTGTAGAACTCCTTTTAGGTATTGAATAAAATTCCAGGTCACTATAGAGTTCTGAATTAATTATAGCAAGGAATATACACGATAGGAACGCGACATAATGTATACCCTTATAACCTACCTACGCATATCAATGCGTCAGTCCGTCTTCTCCTGGGTTGATGTAGGTCCGTAGTACAAATATAATGTTACAATAACAATACTGATTCAGCAAGGCTATCTCGGCCTTGTCACCCGCGCCGCGGCGAGTATCTCGTTCATCACTGTTAAATAATAATATTTGGGTTGCTGTCATGATCTAATTTATGAAATACCGAGTGTTTTTCTGATACGCTGCAATCGTCTATTTTAGTTTAGAACAAGTAAAGTCAAATGCTTAGTTAGACATTTTTAAGTTTGAACAAATAAGGAGTTCCTTTAATAAAAAGAAATTTTAAAAATCTGATTAACAGATATCCTTTAAACATCGTTTAAAGTCGTCCCATATCGGTAAATAATTTTAGGATAATGAATCCGGTGTCGAAATCTTTAATACAGCGTGGGACGTCCGCGAGATCTGCGCTAACTGGGAACCCGCCGCAAACTATCTTGGGTATTTTCACACCAGGGTATCATAAATAATCCAAAGGACAGTATAGCAAATTAGTCATTGATTTCCTCGCCTTTCTTAGCAAAAGAACTAAAAAACCTCACAAGAGAGTGTTTTTGTGAGGATAATTTAAGGTTAAAGATTAAAAACCGTCTTCTAATTACAAATTGGCATGATCGTACATGCTTTTGCTTATTATATATTTTCGCCTGTGACCGATTTATGTATATTCAGTATCCTTTACGAGCTTCTTGTGCAATTATAAAAAAAAATTGGTTCTTCTGCTGAAAAAAAAAATTCTCTCAAGATACCCCTGTTATGTCAGTATATTACGTTTCAGTGACTAACTTGCCAACGTCTTCAAAAGGTCTGAAATAATTGTAATTTTCTTTCAAATACGACCCGAAACCAAAAATCAAACTGTCCCAAACAAATGTGGAAACTAGACCATCAAATATTTAAACGAATCTCTAATCATGTCAAAGTTTACTAAAAAATATTTTATTTAATAAACTTGATCATGTGATCAAAAAGACATATATTTATTATTCTTTTATAATTTTGATTATTATTGGAATATAATATTGTCAGTTGAGATTTTTCTTGCGTTATTTTTTTTCTATAATAAACGAAACGTAAACAACAAATCTACCACTCCTAACACAGCACGGGGTCACTTGCTTAATGTTTTTTTTTTAGAACGAATACATTGACTCAGCACTTACTATATGAGTTGCTAATTTTTTTCGATGAAATATTTATGAACCTATTATGACGCATTTTTTAGCCTGAGTAAAGTATATCATCATATCCCGTAATTTTTTACAATACGTAAACCTAAATCGTTTTCCTGTATAATCCCATTCAAAAATAACAATTTTCTTAACTGCTCGATTTAATGGCCCTTAATGCCTTACCATAATAAAATTGTTATTTAAGGAATAATGAATTTTGGGCATGAAAGCGGAGCCAAGCTCGCCGGAACATGGCTGGACAACAAGAAAGATGGGCCTGGCGTGATGGTCTGTGGCAATGGAATGATACTAGAAAAAAGTCCGCTGTTCACAGATGACAAGCCAGCAGCCTTTACTAAGGATGATTATGCTAACAAGTCAAAATATCGGCAGAGCGAAGATAGCATCGATAGGTCGGATAGCGCCCTTAAAACGTTCAAAGATATATCAAAACAAATTTTTTCTAAGGTTTGTATTTTTATTTTACCACGCACCACCCATTGAAAATATACTTGCATTAAATATAATTGTTTACTTTGCAAAATCGCTAACTATGAAATATACTCATTCAAGCAATCGCGGCTCCTGTATAAAATTACATGAGAAAGTGAAGCTCCAGCCAATAAGGCAATAAATACGATAAATATAATTTGCTGTACTTCAGCTGCAAACTGTAAATTTAGGCAGCTCTATTCCTTCAAGTTGGTAGTAGAAAACTTGCATCTAGCCGGAACATTCAACATTCCATCATTCGAACCCGGTGTTGTGCATGCGTATTTGCGTAACGACGCCAACGTTATTATAGTTGTAATATGTTTTGAATGGTGGGCAATGGAATATATTCGCTGAAACACATGCAAGCTGCAGTATTTCCACTATAATACGGCTCTTAACCCAAATTTTTTTATCATTAAACTAATATTCGCTCGCTACGGGGGCGGAACCAATAAGGACTATCCAAAACTAACCCAAGACATGCCCAAAATCAGGGAAAAAAATTGCAGTACGACAATCTAATCTTACATCTTTTCCAACGACGATTCACACAAACAATTATTTACAGGTAGCATTTGTACTTAAATCCGATCGGGGAGCAGCAGTAAGATATTCAATTCAATTCGCTACTTTTTGAAAGCGCCACTTGAGTCGCTGTAATCGCGGCAGGACCATCGGGTTCAAATGATGGAATGTTGAACGGTTTGGCTAGATGCAAGTGTAGTAGAAACACATAACCTTAGACTATGGGTCTAAGCACATAACTCTGGTACGTATGATATCCCTAATACTTTAGGCACCGTTAAATCACAAGACGTCATGCTGGAGAACCTGAATTGCATAATCTTTCAAAGCACTTGCCGTGCTTCAGATGTGTAACAAAAAGTAAAAACACGGCAGTTTACCCATTGTCTAATAAAGAGATTTGCTCTATTTAGTTTCATCTTTCTCTACTACACTGCTTTAAATCTGCTTTTTTCTCTCTCTATGAGGATTTTCTCTGACAGAAATTAATAGAGGATCGATCAACACCTTCTAAACAAGAAGGCTTGATATCTAAATCTAAGATGGCGTCGCGCCTAGGGAGCAGGCTCTGACAATGGAAAATAAAAACGTATTAATTCATATATATCTCGAAGTGTGTATAAACTGAAACAAGAATACATAGTTACCTAGATATTTTTTAAAGACTGTTTAAATAAGATAATTTAATCTGAAAAAATTAATGTTTACTTTTGAAGAGTTTATTAATTTGACACAATTGTTTCTGTTTTGTTTAAAAAATATACTTTAAATTTTTAAGAAAACTATTACCTATTATTTTCAGTTTGAGCCTGTGCGATAGAGAAGGATTAGCATCACTAGGTTTCTTTAGTTTTTTTGCCTAGTTTTTCCAGCATATATTTTTTTGATACCAATAACAAACAGAAAGAAAAGAAATAAAAACAGTTACAACTCTACAAGCTCCTTGGTTCAAATTGGTTTCAAAGACACTGTTTGATTTCAAAGAATATGTACTGCAAAAAAGGTAAGTATAAACTAACAAAACACACGACAATCTTATTCAACAGTACTACGACGTGACTACCATATGCACATAGGATAAACATCCAATGATTTTTATTTTGGACAAATCTGGCTTTTGCCTAAACCAAATCTCTGCTGGTACCTTATAATCAGGCAATGTTGAAGGAGAAATTCGATTGTTTAGATAAGCTGTTGTGGCTACAGCTTCCTGCCAAAAAATGTTGTCCATGTTTGCCTGGAAAATTAGACATCTAGCCTTATCTAAAACAGTACGGTTATACCTCTCTGCTACTCCATTTTGCTCAGGTGTATTGGTATGGCGTATTCCAGTCTAATGCCTTTTTGTTTGCAAAAATTTTGCATTTTATGGGATATGTATTCTCCACCGTTATCACATGTCAGTCTTTGTGGTAATTTCTGAAATTGATTCTGCACCATGGCTATATATTCCCTAAATTTCTGGAATGTTTCACTCTTATTTTGCATAAAATACAGTACTGCAAAATGGGAATAATGATCAATAAAAGAAATTAAATATCTCTTACCATTATGTGAGTTTGGATTAAACGGGCCACAAACACCACTTGAGACACATTCCAAGATATTTTTGGCTTTTCTCTCATCTGGTAAAAATGTTTTTCTTTGTTTTCCTTCCAAACAAATATCACAAACTCCATATGGACTGACAATTAAATAGCTGCATCGCTTTTAAATAGCTGAAAAATATAACCTCTATCATCGTTTTAACAAAGGAAAACAGTTGTCTGGTTGGAAATGGTACTAGGTTTGTTCTAGCAGCGATTTCAAACGGTACAAAGCCATTCGGAGTTTGCGCATAGCAATATAACTTACACTTATATCGCTATGCGCAAACTCCGGATGGCTTTGTACCGTTTCAAATGGCTGCTAGAACAAACCTATTATAAATTTATGAAAGAACACCCGGAAGTCTCCTTACGAACACCTGAGCCAGCGTCAATGGCACGTTGTAGAGGATGACTTTTTTGACAAATATGATAAAAATCTTGACGATCGCAAAGTTTTACCCCACTGAATCCCATGCGTTGATGAAACTGGGTTAAGCACTGCCCACAAGCCTTCAAAAATTCCGGCGGAGAAAGGAAATCATCAAGTAGGTGCTGTAAAAAGAGTAAAGACGTTTAAGTACTACATGTGTTTATTGTATGAAGGCCGTAGGAGAATTTATACTGCCAATTCTAATTTATAAGAGGCCGATGGCCGATATGCGAAGAAAGAGTGGCCCACCGAACTAACAGTCTTTACCCCTACTAGCCCTTGTAGCTGGATAACCTCTGAGCTGTTCTTCTTCAAATCGTTGAAGCATCATTTTAATGAAGCGTCTAAGGACTGGATCCGCACACATCAGGGTAGTGTTATAAAACAGGCAGATATTGCCGGACTGTTGGGCGTAGCGTGTCCCAGAGCTGCCCCTTTGGCGACAGTGCTGCATGCATTTGAAGCCTATGGCTTATGACCACCTGACCATTATAATATCTGAGAAGAAGATTACGTTGCAATGGAGACTAGTTTAGAAGAGAAAGAGGGAGAAACATTGATGAAGAAATAAGGGACACCGTAAGTTCTGGAAGCATCAACATGCATGCAGAATCTGATAAGCAGTTGTGCGATAATACAGTAATTCTATACAGGACCTAGAAGAAACTGTACCATCGCCACTACAGAAACTTTCAGTTCAGAAAAAGAAAAAGATCACTAGCGCCAGCGCTGCTAATAAAATATCTACGCCCAAATAGTCACAGGTTTCATATAACCCATTTCCATATTAAAGAATGTAAAAAATAGGTTGTCAAAATGATTTAATGATTAATGATCTTAAGTTTTAACAGAGAGCCCGTATAAAAATGATCTAGAAAAGAAGAATGATGATAATAACAGGAAGAAAATAAAATTGGATCTAAATAAAGAAAAAAGGGGAAAAGTTGGAAGCTCCAAGAGAAATAAATCAGTCGAATTAAAACCGGTCGTAAGAAAGAAGAATAAAACGTCAGTAAGCTGTGAGGATGAAAATACGAAGGAAAGCATGATTCAGTGCACAGTTTGCAAGTTCTGGATACATGATCTTTATGCTGAAGTTAACAAAAGGACAGTCAATGTGATAATCGTAGCGGTTAAATCCTTAAGGTATGATTTAGGTACACCAGGGTACGAATTAGGATCAATGATTCTATTTCGTGCTTTTTTTAGATATTTTTTTAAATTACAAAACATGAGTTGTTTTTGTTCTGTTGTTATTTTAGTTTGCAACAAAATGTTAAGGAATTAAATAAAGTTTAGACTTATTTACTTGTTGTTGTTATGGTACTACTACTGCCCCTTGTGCAACGAACACATTTTAGGTGGTACGATTTAGGCAAGTTCACCCTAATAGTAACTCAATTTATCGGTTAAAGATTATGTATATATGTAGCCCTAGTAAAGCACATTTGATAATCAATTAAATAAATCATAAATAGGCCACATGCGATTTTGCCTTCTCTTTGCTAAAAAAAGCTTGCATATCAGATTCATCAAATCGATTGTATCCATTACGAAATACGGGCAGCATTATCAAATACGCTTTACTTGTCGCACTACCTGGAATTAAATTACCTTTTATTTTCATATGTCCGACTCTGCAAGCTAGTGCTCCTCTTTTCTAAAAATCTCGGTGAGCCAGCCATTGTCCTTCTCGTTGGCCGGGCTTGGTCATTCAGGAACAACACTCGACTGCGCCCAGTTAACGAACCCTTAATACTCATAGTGGAGAACTTGTCAGAATTTATTTTCATGTTCTCGTCGGGTAATAGTTTCTTTGTTACCGCACACTGTTTATTTTATTTTAAAAGTAAAAAACCATTTTTTTTTTAATTTAGTTCGGATGTTAGTTCTTTATTTAACTTCACAAAATCTATTTATGTTTTATGCATTATCGCTGCAGTAGAAAATTAGCAGCTTTATAATAGCCATATGTCCCATCTTCTTATGCCATAAATCTTTTTCATTGTACACCGTTACCAAATTTGCTTTATCACCAAATTCCTGATTTAAATTTAAATTGAGCATGTACAGATTACCGTCTAAGTTTCCCTTTATAATAGTATTCTCATTTTTGCTTATAGATACTTCTTTATTGTGAAATACTATTTTCAAGCCCTTATATTCCATCTTTTTAACAGATAATAAGTTATGTGTTAAATTTTCACATGCAAAAACATTTTCTAATTTAATTTTCTGCCCATATTGTGAACTTAAATGTAATGTCCCTTCATAATCTGCCCTGACACATTCACCGGCCTTTGCAACTTTTATTATATGGCTAACTTGCTTTTTATTCACTAAAAAATGCCCTAACGATTCTGTTATCAGATGATTTATACAACCAGAGTCTACTACAAATTTGAAAGGATTGTGGTTATTCATCTTGGTTGCTTTTTCATCAAGCAGAGAACTAATGAAGCTTACCTCACTTTGACTTTGATTATCTTCTTCAGCAATGTTTACTTTTTGACTTTCCCTTTTATTTTTGAAGCAGTCTGCCTTTTTGTGACCAGTTTTTCCACATAAATAGCACCTGAAGGGAAATTTTTTCTTAAATTGTTTCCTCTGTTTGCTGCCATAAAAAGCTGAAGAGCTTCCTTCCGATGTTGAACTAGTCTTGAATTTATCTTCTTCTGCTTATAGCTTATTTTTGACAAAATCAAGTGTCACATTTGCATTCGGTTGTGAAAACAATATATCTATAGCTGTTACTACGCTTGGATATTGAGGCTCTGATATAGATGCTAGAAGTTGACTTATAGTTTCTATATCATCAATTTTACCTCCGGCATTTTTCAAATCGGTAACAGTTGTCTCAAATTCTACAATATAGTTATTCAGAGAATCACCTACTTGATACTTCATGTTCCTCAACTTTCTCTGAAGCTGCACCTGTGAGGCTACGCCACTCTTTGCATATGTCCCACTCAAAGTATTTATAATTTCTCTTTCCGTTGTCTTATTGCGAACCATTTCTATAATATTGCCGCTTATACACTGAACGAGGATATTCCTGGCTTTAAGATCACTCATCTTCCATGCTGCTAACTCGTTAGCCTTTGTAGGGGGCACCTCAGTTAAAACTTCCAGAACTTCACTCTGCTCAAGGAGAAGCTTGACTCTAAATGCCCAATTCCCAAAACCATTTCCATCAAAAGCTTTTAGGTTCACAGTCGTTGTGTTGCCCGACATTTTGTTTTTTCGTTTTCACTGCGACTTTTCTACACTTGACCTTTTTAACCTTGAGTTGACCTTTAAATCTTTCTTGTGTTTCTTTAATACCCAAATTTAGCACTGCTCTGGGCCCATAACCTGTAGAGCTCCGTGGTTCAAATTGATTTGATTTTAAAGAATATGTATTGCAAAAAGGTAAGTATAAACTAACAAAACTTATGATAATCTTATTCAACAGTACTACTACGTGACTACTACCGAATATACCTGACATCACATTTTTATTTCTGAGAGAGCGAATTGAAGAAATTACAAATGACATCAATAAGAATTGCACGTTGCATATTTATCAACATTACTTGGCTCAAATTTTAAACACAAATGAGGGTGTAATCATATAACACGCTACTGAAATATTTTTATTTTTTATGGTAGTGGCACACACACTGAAGGGAGATCCGAGCGGTGTGTGTGCGAAGATGTTGATTGACACGGTTCTTCAATAGTTGTAGGTTGTAATTAGGGGGAAACAGATGTCCTGGGAATGAGTTCCACAGTGATGCAGTGCGCCAGACATAGGAGCTCTTTTAAAGCGATATTCTAGGTGTTTCCAGTTGTACGACGAACTGGTGCGCTCTTGCCCGTGAAACTTCTTCAAACACACAAGCATACCAGCGGGATTCTTATGTCTGAATTCGATACGTCACTTAAGAGTATAGAGATTTTGCGATTCTTATCTTGGAAGCGAAAAGAGATATATCGAGTTAAAACGTCACTTTTACTCGCTACATATTTTGATGTCGAGTCCCGCAGTTTGGGTTAGTTTGGGTACGAGAACTTTGGAAGAAATTAGCAAATAATTTAAATTATATTGGTTTTGGGACTAGAACAGTCGAGAAGTGGCAAAAGGTTCCACAGAGACATCTGATATTATATAGCTATGTGCTGGACATGTGTGGATTTAGAAGCACACATTCAAGCAAACATTTCTTAATTTACAGTTCTTTAAATATTGCATCTGGTATCTTTTCTATATTAAAGTCTCTACGATACGCCTCCTAAACTGAATATTCTGTCGCCTTCGCCTCAACATTTCATTAACAAATTAGGCCTTTTGCGGAGGTGCAAAAATGTTTAATAATATACTATCAACGCCTGAAGGTACAAATTTGAACCAATGAATCATCAGCAAAATCCAAACAAAACAAATTAAAAATTGTTATCTATTTTTTTTTTTTAGTTATCTGTCAAGTGGGTCTAAAAATGTGTGGCTTCTCGATAGAGAACTCGACACAGGATAAGAATCGCTGTCCGCTCGCTAGCGAATATCTTATCGAACGATAGGTAGCGACTCGATACGTGACGTATCGAAAAATGAGAATCCCGGTGTACGAAACAATAGGCTTAGGTATGGTAACTAAAATATGAAATATAAATTATTGCACCGCTGCATACAACGTGGCCGCTGGACTAACTGGTTCAGACTGGCTGCCTGACAGGGACAGGCCCTGTCGTGTCATGTATAGAAGCGCGCTCACAACTCAAGCGATCCCTACAACTACCTCGGCTACTTAGCGTTATTCGCGTCTAGCTAGGCCAATTATAAGCCTTCACGCATGCGTACGTGCTAATTCATATAAATTTTTCTTGATTTTAGGCATTTCCTTGGGTTAGTTTGGGTTAGTTTTGTTTGGTTGCGCCCCCGGAACGAGCGAAGTGAGCGGAGGGTCATGCGTGAAGTAAAATATTAAAATGACAGCAACTGAACTGCTACCAAATGCGCAGGTGCGAAGGTCGAATATTTGGTATACGTAGACGTGAATCCTAGCGTTGCATGTTTTCGTTACATAGCAAATCGCATAAAACGAACTTACCCTACCGTGCGTAAAGAAGTTTCACTTCAAAAATTTTTGAACTGATTGACTCTATACTGTTGAGTGATGAAATTTTTGGCTCTTGTGGTAATTATTGTATATACAAAAACATAGAGTCTCTTCATAAAGAAGTTGTAATATCACTTGCATTGTTTTAAATTGCCTTCTACAGAACGCTGTTCGGTATGTTGTTTTAGAAAATAAGCAGCTTTCTCTACAGTATTAACATCATGTAGGTACTTCAAGCTTCAAGGGGTAAGTTGAGTTGGCTTTTGACTTGACACACATTTTTGTTGACAGCAGCACCCATTTGCTCTAATGATATAAACAGATTTTCAGAAATAAATACAATCAATTTTAAGTGAGCGTGAGGAGCTTTATCAATATTAATAAAATATATTCATTTGGCTTATAAAGTGGATTTCACACACACCTACAATATATATTTACTTTATTGGCCTATATTAGACCAAGACCTTGGTCAAGACAATCACTGAATACAATACAACCACCCCAGGGGTAAAGTAAGCAGGTATTGCAAATAATTTTTTAGGTAAAAATAGAAAATCATACAATTAATTAACATCACATGTTGTGCACGTAATGTTAGGCACAACCTTAGTGACTGCATATAAAAATAGAAAAACAAGGCTTGCCAGAGTGATCTTGGATGCAACAAATGATTTTTCCTTTTAGATTTAATTTACCCACTGCTGCCTCAATTCACCTTCTTTTGGAAATGAAAACATTGACTTTGGGTCCATTTTTATAATTTTCTCTTCATTTGGCAACACAACAGGTTAACACCATGTTTTCAATTCACTCAACACTATTATTCACAACTACTTAAAAGTCAGTATTCTCTACTAAGAGACTCATCTTAAACCAAAGCTTAAACATACTTTAACTTAACTAAAACAACTCTACAACCCTTAATCGATATTCAACAATACTATGAAGTGTTTGTGTAAAATTGAGGTATTAAAATCAAACCTCGGATATTGCTGTAGCTTAAAATATATCTGTGGTTACCTAAAACTTATTATATGTAAAGTCAAAGGATAGTTAAAGTAAATAGGTAAGGAGGCATTATTATTATAAAGCCACACAATAAAAATTTTGTTTGTTTATTTCAGACAGATAGTGTGTGATTATCAAAATTTCAGTTATTTTACTATTGCTAGATATGATCAGCTCTGAAATTATAATAGATATTTGTGGAAACGCACCTTATACCAGAGCAATCAGTCCTGTTTTATATAAAATGTTCACTGCAAATGCGCAAATTTCACAATTTTAAACATTTTTTATATTGTTGCAGCAAATTGGATTTTGTTGGGTTTAGGGAACGACGAAATAAAAGTCTAGATTTTGTTAAAAAGCCGACGTTTCGCCAAATATATTAGCTTCTTCAGGGCGCTAAAATACAAAACTGGGGTCAATACAAGCCTACTTAAGGATTATACAAAGAAATATATATTTTCTCTTTAAAATTGCCAAACTTTAGACTTAAAATGGACGAAATAACATAGAATAAAATTACTTGGTGAGACGAATTTAAAATTTACATATTAGGTACCAAAATGAAAATATACACAAAAGTTAAAAATATATAATTATAAACCATAGTGGGTAGGTACTTACTTTTAAAATTCTAGACCTATGTCCATAATAGATATAATTATAAACGGAAATACATTTAGGTAAACGGGACAATACATGGATATTATTAAAATTTGTTAGAATTCAGCGACATATACAACACACATATCTTTGGTTAATATTGTTTATAAATCGAGTGTTACCAGGAAGTGCAGTGTTGATTGTAAATATTAAAAGCTTTATCGCATTTTTAAACTGTTTGTATTGGTTTTTTATTACAATAGTGGAATTAATACGATAATCTTAGATAGTTCGGGAGTTTTAGCATTGCCATATTAATATATTCTATCTAAGATATTAAAATATGCCGCATTTAAATTTTCAATGTCCGTTCTTTTATTGACCGATTTGTTTTTTTTTATTTGTATCATTTCCGAAAAAATTCTTTTTTTATAATTTGTTTGTTTGTCTAGAATTTTTATTTCTTCAAAATTAAAAGTGTGTCCTGTGTCTTGTCTGTGTTGAACCAAAGCCGTTGGATTAGTTTTTATTAAAAAGTTTTTTTCATCATTTTTGTGCTCTCTTACTCTATCTTTTAAATATCGTGCTGTTTGTCCTATATAACATTTATCACACGACTTACATGGGATTCGATAAATTAAATGTGACGTCAGTTGTTGTTCAGTTTTTGCTTTAAGCTTCGAATAATAATTGTTCTTCAGAGTATTACAAGTTTTCTGAGACACTATTATTTTCTTATGATCTAGTGTCGAATATTTTTCAATGGTTGATTTTAATAGCTCAGTTAGTCCTTGTACATACGGAAGTTTGTAAAAAGATTTTTCCAGAGCGGTTTGAGAATTTATTGGCTGGTGTTGAGGATTAGACACAGTTTTCTCTGTATTAAGTATTTTACGCACTAATGAAATTGGGTAATTGTTGTCAGTTAGCATTTTCGTAATGTAATCTAAGTTAGCCTTATGATACGCGGGTGATGAAAGTGAAATTGATCTATGTTTTAGATTGTTAATAATATTTATTTTATCTTTGAGTGGATGTTCTGAAAAAAAGTTTATATATCGTTCCGAAAAAGTGGGTTTATGATACCAATTTGTTTCAATTTGGCCATTTTCTTTAATTATAACTAAAATATCTAAAAAGGGTATTTGTCTATTATTTTCTTTTTCTATCGTGAATTGAAGTTTGGGGTGGTAGCTGTTAAAAGAGTTTAATATAACGTTACACTGATTTTTTGGAATAGCTGTGAGAATATCATCCACGAATCTCTTAAAAAATGGCGTTTTAAAGGGCAACTTATCAATTAATTGATCTTGTAAATCCTGCATGACTAAATCGGCACATACTGGGGACAAACAAATACCCATTCCAAGACCATGAGTTTGACTGTAAAACACATCATTATACTGAAAATAGTTATTTTCAAAAATAAAGTTTAAGATATCAAGAAAAACGGATAATGTAATTTTCATATTAGCTTCAATAAGATACCATTTTTTAGTTACAATGTTCTTTACTACTTCTGTCGGAATGTTTGTAAAAAGGGATACAACATCTAAGGAAATAATTTCGTAATTTGGCGGAATTTGAATGTTTTTGATATATTGTACAAAATCAAAAGAATCTCTAATATATCGTTCATCTTTTATAAACATTTGTCCTAAGATATTGCTTACATATTTGGTTAAGTTGTAAAGCGGAGATCCAATAAAGGAAACAATAGGTCTTAGTGGTATACCATTTTTATGAATCTTTGGCTGAAAGTATATTTTAGGAGGTAAGGCTGCGTTGGTTTTAAGTTTTTTGCCTTCTTCTTTGCTTAAATATTCCTCTTTTATTAAAGAATCTATTAATTTATTATTTTTATTTTGAATCGTCGTTGTTGGATTTTTATTTAATACTTTATACGTGCCTGTGTCACTAAGAATATCATTAGCTTTCTTGTCATAATCCTCTTTGGTTAAAATTACCGTTGTATTACCTTTATCCGCCTTTAAAATATATATATGATTTTTATTATGTTTTAAAAACTGTTTAAGTTTGTTTTCTAATTCTAAAATGTAACTATGATTCGTATTTTTATTTTTAGTAGAATTTAAATAATTTGTTATTATATTAATACACTTATTTCTGACTTCTATTTGTGTATTATCTTCCAACGAATTAATAATATATTCCAAATCAATGACTATGTTTTGTATTGGATGTTCTTTTTTACCATATGGTAAATTAAATTTATCTCCCAAAGATAAAAGGTACTGTACTTCTCTCGGAATTTCAATGTTACTTAGATTTAATATCCATTTACTGTTTACATTAAACGGTCGTACAGGTTTCTGCTCTTCTAATAATTTACAAAATTTCCTGTTTTGTTTAACTTTAAGCCTATTATTATGGATGTGCGAAAATCTTATTTGGCTATCATTAAAACTATTAAAATGATCAAGGTTTAGTACTAATTTTACATTTTCTATTGCCGAGTTCATTTGGTAACCAATAAATGTTACAGGATTTTAAATTCATTTCAAAAAAATATCTTAAACGTAGAAATCTCTTTTGTACACTGGAAAATAAAAAAATTAAAGAGCCAAATGAACTCGGCAATAGAAAATGTAAAATTAGTACTAAACCTTG